>CXYZ01006789.1:573461-592607 GCA_900006705.1 Sonneratia caseolaris
TTTTCAATAAATTTAATTCCTATAAATTTTACTAAAATCATTCTATTGCAGCATAAAGTTTTATTTATTTATAATATTTAAATTTAAAATTTTAATTAATTATAAGAAGGATTTTAGATTGACTCATACTTATTGATAATGTATTTAGATGGAAGGAGTTGATAACTTTTTTTTGCATGCTCCGGTATCATCATCAATTGAGTGAGTCAATCTAACCATCATCATTATCCTTCTATCTATTAAATAATTAACTTTATGATAAATATTAATAAGGGGATAATACTAAAATAGTACTAAAAATTCTACTAATATTAATCAAATTAAAAATATTTTAATTTTAATGTCATCATATTAAATTTCTATTTACCTAATAAATTAAGATGTCATAATGCATATGGGAATTATTAACATTGAAAAGGGCAAAAAGCCCGCAGGATAGTTCCTTCCAATGTTGGTTTTTGATAATTGTTATGACATTATTGTTAGGGTGGCTGAAGTGTTGCGACTTTGACGTATGTTAGGTGCAATTAACTTTCCATATTGTCTTCCATTATTGCCATAACTCCATTATTCAATCTTTTTTTTCTTCGTTTATTTTGAACCATCATCTCAAATAATCTAAAGTTATTAAATTTCTAAATATCGCATGATAATAAAAATATCTTTAATGATTATTAGTGCCATTTCTTATTTTGACAATCTTGGCTGAAGCTATGTTCATTTCCCAGTTAGGTCCAGAGAGGTTTGTTTTTGACCGGAAATCAAATGGTATGGGGTTCGCATTCAAGAGCATGCCCCTTTTTCCTAGTTTCTTTAGGTGAAAGCAATAAAATCTTTAATGAAATTTAGACCAACATCGACATCTTTTTTCCCTTTGATGTAGTTCATTGTACATAAAGAGATGCAGCTACCAAATATGAGTCATAAGTGAGCACAACAATGATCTCTCAATTCACTTGAATCTTTTTTTATGGTAAATATCTTAATTAAACATGAATTTTAACACATTTCAAACTTAATATAAACATTTTTACGTATCCTAATCATACACCAACTATGCATCATTTATCAAATTTAATCGTCCAAAATTGCACAATGCCACATAATTTGCATTAACTACATGAGCAAATTCAACATGTCACGTATGACAATTTGACAGAAGAATATACGTCGTAATAAAATTGATAAACAATTGGTAGTTGGTGCTTGATGAGATATATGAAAAAATTCGCACTAAATTTGAAAAAAATTATCAAAGTTCGGGATTGATTGAGATATTAACCCTTCCTTTCTTTTTTTTTGGACGAAAGACAGTGAACAAATGTAAATAAAAGAACAGCTCGAAAGGCTAGTTACATGAGACAAGCTCAACCTGCTGCTCCTAAAAAGCATAGGGTGATTCTAAACAAGGAACTTGTATACTCATGCAAAAAATCAAATTGCATAACACCGTGCTTGAACAAAATGGTAATGCTTGTTCTTCTTCTTCTTCTTTGGATGAATATGAATTTCCATTGGATTGAAATTTAGATTGGATGATTCCTCCTTGCTATCAACAATCTGATCTGTTCCGCGAAGACCAATTCTTCTAAATGTCCAACATCAAAGAATAGCTCTACGGGGCCACCATCTTGCATAAAATCTCGCAGAAAAGAATCCAAGTTCAGGACCACAACATCACAACGGGAATGAGAAATCAATTCTTTCAAAAGACTATGTTGAGAAATTCCATGATCATTCTACTTTTGGAGGCGTTGCCAAGCTGCAAAATTTCAAACAGTTGGTTGGCTACGCCTTGAACAATCAGTGAAGTTCCACAAATTCAACAAACCCAAAGTGTTCTGAACTGGTGGAACACTTGATCCAAATTCAAGTGTGATTGTTCCTTCTAAGGGTCTTCTCTATGTTACAAGACATTCAATGTCTGTATATGTTCTAACAAAGAAGAAGCAGGAAGTGATAGTATCTTACCTCAGAAGTTCTCATGTTAGCTTGAGTGGGGCATTCTTAAAATTTACATTACCAGGGGGATTTGAGAGCATGAAATCGAAATTTATATGTATGATTTGACCTTACTTTTCTGCCAAGAGGTTCCCATTACGCCGATCCTTCACCTATGAGGTAAAAATTGAGCAAATAGGCTTTGTATTTGGAGAGAGAAAAAAAAACTCTCCAGCTTCCTCCTACAAAATTAAAGGACAGATTATATCAAGACAACAAAATATATATACATATATATATAAGCGAGTGAATATGTCTTCCCATTCGATCTATAGGTATATTGTCAATACAAGCATGGATGTGGATTAGGAGCACTTCCTCATGTTCTAGAAATTCTTGAATTTCCGTTGGACAAATCTGATAGAAATTGGATGACTTTCTAATGAAAATGAATCATTTCCATCATATTTCGGAGGAAATGTGTCTATCGGAAGGGGATTTGATGGAAATTCCCCACCTGTTCTAGAGATAGATGTGTTGGAACTTTCTGACAAAATACCAAGAGAAAAAAATCTATCAAAACATTACCATCTGCTATACCTAACGGAAATCCATCAAAACATCATTGAGGCCACCTCTCTCGGACAATTTGTTAAAGATTTTTTCCCACATATTACCGAGAGAATTTCTCATGGAAAAATGTTAGCTACATTCACATCCTAATTTATCCAAGATATTGTATAACCAAATGATTTACTTACATAAAAATTTATCACTGAAGGGTGTTTGGTCATTTAATTGAAATCCCCACTATTCAAATAGTCATAATATGTTACTAAACATCAATTTTAATTTGTAAATTTAATTGATTAAGAGTTAATTGATAATTTTGTTAAAAGACTTAATAAGATAAATTGGTTCACTACCGGCTTAATATGGAGTCCAATAGGTCACATATAATACAAGTCATTTCTTGTATCTAAAATCTAATTATTTAAATTTTGTATCGAATAGTTAAATTCCTCTAACATGAAATTATATATATCGGGTCACATGTTTTATTAAATAAGATTGTTTTAGAATTAAATGTAAAATTAAATTTATATAAATTTAATAATACTCCCGATTATATATGTGTGCTAAATTATTGATGGTAGTACAATTGTTGTATAAGAATTAATTTAACCAAATTAATGTCACCATGTCATTTACAGCCCACGGTTGGTCTATTCTTATGGCAAAATAAAGAAAATGGCATAACTATGCCAATTAATGGTGGCCTTCAAATTTCTTGATTGACAATTGTCTAATTTATTGACCAACCGTTTTATAGCATTAAATTGCCAGCAATGGTAATTAACGGAAATAGGTTTAGCAACTCCGGCCATTTTTCTAATAGAAAAGCCGAAGGCCTTCTCTTTCCTTTTGTCTTACAGTTGAGAAAACAATAGAGTGCAACCCAAAAATCCCATATCGGGAGTGATGGAAGAAAATTATGTCAACTAAGTATTGTCAACAATTGTTTTAAATCTGAAACGTTGGTGTAGGTGTTGTGGTATATTGCCAAATCAAATATTTAAATTTAATGACAAATTCAGAGTTTTTGCAAGTATATTTGTTATTCACTTGTATATATTAAATTTCAAATTGTATCAAGGGAATACTAGATTCGTAAATATAATTTTTGAAATTTACGATTCCGTTACATTATAATTCTCAACAGTATGTAGTACCCTGCATTATAGTGCTTCTCATCGAACAAATCTCAACGACATATGAATTGAGTAACATAGCCCGGGTTGAGTTATGGCTAGAATGATTAGTTTCCCAACAACTTGATGGTAATGGCTGGTTCCTCCAATAAGGTCCCTCTAGCCGGAACTAAACTGCGGTGTTGTTCCGTTGGAAAAGTCACCAGTCGCGAGCCAAGCATGCCACACTCGCTCGGAAAGTATCAATTGCACATTTCCTCAGACATAAATGTATTCCAGCTGGCCTGCTCACGATCCCTATCCCAAGGAAATACTTACAGTGGACCAAGATACTTTATTCGAAAGCAGCCATCACAATACTGCTTAAAAACGGCACAAGCCATTGAGTCACTTCCAATCAAAATATGATCACCAACACATACAAGTACCGACAAGAGTATACGACCACGAGAATAGGTGATCAAAGAATAATCTACGGCTGGAGTTGCAAATCAGGCCCATTTGCCCCCGTAAGAGACCAGAACCGGTCCTGTGAAACCATGCTGGCCCGACTCGAACTGACCCAGACCGGAGAAATAAGTTAAGGGATGTTTCCAGTGCAGGTCATGTGGAAATAGCCTACCGAATCGTAACAGGCATGAACTGTCTTAATATGACTTGATTGAATGTGGTGTAAATTTAAGTATAAAATTTAAAATTTAAAATACAAAATTACATTAAAAATATAAAATTAAATTGTAATGATGTATTTAAAATTAAAAAAGAGTAAAAAAAAGGGTTTGTGGGCTGAGCTGTGAACCGCGGTTCGACCTATGAATTGACCCACCACACCAGACCTGGTCCTGGTGCGGTTCACAGAATCCCAGCCCGTAAACTGTGCCCCCAGACCAGCCCAATGGTTCATGAATTGTCACGAATCAGCCCAGACCAACCCAACTTGCAAGACTATCGATCTACAGCCAATTGCACAAAGCCACACTCCTTCAGTGGAATTCAGAACTTTGCGAAACAATTCCTCAACGCATGTCGTAGCCCATATAAAGATTCGCATAACCTACATACCCCGATTTAGTTGCGGTAAAACCAGGTGGAAACTTCATGTAGACCTCCTCATCAAGATGTCCGTATAGAGCGCATTGTCAACATCTATTTGGTCCAGCCCGAGTCTTTAGAAAGAGCTACAGATTGGAGGCAATGGACACTGATCACCAATCTAGCAATTGGAGCGAAGGTCTTATTTGTGCAATCAAGTCTAAGATAAGAGGAAAAATATCAAACTTATGATGATTATTGAGATCGACAACCCAATTGTTTATGGGTTAGTTGACCTCTCATTTGAACACAGAAAATAATCAGCTTATAAACAGTTGATAAGAATGAATATTAAATGACGTGTGAAATTTTTTTATAAGGACATAATGATAAAAGTAGGAAGGCATTTTTTCCCATATAATAGTCTCTCGTAACACATAATAAAACTCATTTAAGTTGTATTTAACTAAAAATCATTTAAATACATGAATATGGTAAAAAAAAAAAAGAAGCATATTGATCAGAACGATCATTCGATTGACGTTTACCCATTGTGGCCGTTCCATAATGCCGACTTGCTCGCAACAACTGGGATTTGAATTCAACTGATACCATTATGTAACGGACGTTAAGGCCATTATAAGCTGTTTTTTTTTTGTTTTATTTTGAGTCCATGATCTCATGTGACAAAGTGATCAGAAAACTTGTATGTATATTAGTTTGGTTTAACTTAAATTTTATTGGTTTCTGAAGCAGCAATCAATTAGCTGGCCTAACAATATGAAGGCAAACATATGTGTTAATTGGTTCAGTGTTGAATTTATCAAAGACGTCGCCGGTTGATTCCAATGCAGGCATTTGTTAGTAAGACCGAGTATTTCTCTGGGCTGCTTGGCGTGGACTTTACTAACAAGAATATCTTTTTGCCTAGTGTAAAATATTTTATTAATATAAAATTTTAAAATATAACCGTACTATATATATTCTTTCCTACTAACTCTATTAATTTTTTATAAGGTAAATTGCTTACATGGTATTTTCCATATCATGTGTCTCCCATTATGCACAAAGGTGGGAATCACTAATAATTAAAAAAAAATAAAAAGGGGAAAGAGATGGCTCTTCGGTGGATTCTCGCTCTAACAATGTTGCCGGATATGTCTAGTATCCAGCAAGGTCGCCAGAGGAATCAGCAAGCCACCCCAACCGCCAATCAAGTCCCCCACCGCCAGTCGCCTCTCCCCTCCCTCCCTCGGCCACCTCCCCTTCCCACCGGAGGAAGAGGTAACCAGAGGAGGGGAAGGCGACTTGGGGATGGGCAGGTGCGGTTTGGGTGGCTTGTTAGTTCCTTCTGGCAGCCTAGCTAGATCCTAGACATCTTCGGAGGGAGAGTCCATCAGAGAGCCATGTTTTCCTTTTTTTTTAATTATTAGTGGGTCCCGTCTTTGTGCATAATGGTAGACATATCATATGAAAAATATTATGTAGATAATAGATATTATCAAAAATTAATAAAATTAGTAAAAAATTAATAAAAATATATTAAAATATAGTATATTAAAAAAGTGTGGAATATAAAATTATATTTTAAAATTTTTATACTAAAATATTTTGTAACAAACTGCTGGCCGAGAGCCGAGGACAACCATGCCATTTATAGCCGTTAGACTGCGAGCAACACTTACATCACTTGAGGAGATTCTTTTTTCCTCTTCACATTCTTTTTTAGAAATACAATGTGTTATAATTAATTTATATTTCGGATTGATCTACAATAAAATAATTGTAATCTTTATGAGCCAATAGATTTTGTCCAATTATAAAATTTGAAGAAGAGAATTAGACATCAAAATTGTTTCACTCAAACCATTTTCTTAAGTCAGCTTGGAATGGTCTTGTATTCTTGAACGTGTTGAATTAGATGGGGTTCACGTGGATAATTGATGTGTCGAACATTACAAGAGTGAAAAATCGATTAGTTGTTTTCTTAATTCTGTTGCAGACTTTCAAATTCAATTAAAATAGTTAATAATTTTTAGTTTTTCTCCATATAAACTATATTAAAAAAATCGTTAATATTTGTAATAATGACCATTTTACCTTCAATTTTTAACTTTCTTGATTCTACCACCATTTTTTTTCCCCAAAAATCGGGGGTGGTGGGGACCTCACCTCTTGCACCTGGCGGATCAAATGATGTTTAATGATAATTCGGATGCATGAACAAATGAATTGAGACAACTAATCAAATCAATCTGAGATAAATTAATCCCAATTAGCTAATCCATCTCGTGAGTTAATTTGTGTTAAATCAATTAAATCAATCTCTGTGAGTATGACTCAAGGCACAGATTGGCCAAATCATGGGCAATACGGGATACTGACCGACCCATTTCATTTGATCGAAAAAAAAATCAATAAAATTGGAGTGTAGTCAAGTCGATTTTTTTTATAATTAAATTGATCAAAGAATAATCATTGCAATAAGAGGCAATGGGACAATCATGTAGAAGACTGGACTAAGAGACAAATTGATCAACGACGAAAAAATGAAAGTTGGAGGTAGAATATGAAAAGGTGAAACTTGAGGGTAAATTCGTTATTATTATTAAAACTAACAATTTTTTTTTTACGAAAACGGTCAATACGATAGATTCAGAAAAAAAATTGAAAATCATCAACCATTATGATCAATTTTGAAAATTTACGATATAATTGAAAAAAAAATTATAATTCTTCCTATCATTTATCCTATCATATAAATTTCACTATCCTTATAATTTTTATTTAAATCATCTTGCTCTCTTTGCTTTATATTGTTGTTATTTTGAATTTTTACCATTAATAATAACTTAAAACCATACCTCGCCAGGATTATTACTAGAGAGAGGGTCAGAAGTTGAGAATTATAATTACACTGAACTAAGGAGTAAAAAGATTAAGAGAAATTATAATTACTTCAAGATTCCTAGACTGCGTTTGGTAGAAAAAAATGGAAATGGAATGGCAATGAAATGAAATTGAATATAAAATTTTAGTTTACCAATTATACCCTTCATAGTTATGCACTTGTTAAATATAGATTATGCTTAAAACTACAGTTTACTCTATGATAAGTATGGTAGTTTAATATTCAATATTAATAAAATTTTTAACAAATATAAAAGGTAAAAATTGCTTAAAAGTCAAAGATTCACTAGTAGAATATGACAATGAGTAATGTGAATCGTATTAAATTTTGATAAAATTTTGAATATGAGTGAAAGATGATAATAACAAGATTGTTAATTTATTATTTTGGACAATTGAAATGTTATAAATATGTGAGAAATGCGTTGAATGGTTGTTTCACTAGAATGATGATTTCGGATATTTTTTACCCATCCAAAATAAAAAAATATGACAATGATGATTCTGATTCCATTCCATTCCGATCTATCAAAAATCTCACTAGAACGTCGGGAGAGAATTGAATGATAAATGAATAATTTATTTAGTAATTTTTGTAAAAGGGTTATCATGGGATTTGAATGGATGGGTTATACTTAATAATTATCTAATAGCTTATTATTTTATAAAATCATGATAATACCATGAAGATAATAGAGTTGATTGTACCAATGATGCAAAACATTTTGGAAAAAAGTTCCAAATTAGACCAAAAAGAAGAGATTCTACGTGAAAACAACTATTTTTCAGTATGAACAAATCATATTTGACATGTTACTATCCCTTCTCCATCTTAAACTCAGCTGAGAATCATAATCATGGTATTTTTTTGCATTTGCACAGATAAAATTAGACTGAACATTTCCTCTATTCCTCTCCTTCCCGAGCCTTATCATTGGCTGATATCGCAAGTGAAGGATAGAGGTTGGCCAAGGAATTAATTAATGTATGCATGGAGACTTCATTTCCTTTTGAGGAGCTTGGAAAAAAAAAATCCATAGAGGGGTCTAATAGAGTTTGTGGGGGTAAATGTAAAACATTTTGTGTTGATGAGGGATAAATAGTTCAAAAACTTTTGTACCATTAATGCAATTATTAGAACTATGCCATTACAATGTTATCACGATTTTGATTGTTTGTATTAATAAGAACATAATTATAATTTTTTTACTAAGTACAATTTTTTTTTTTACCAATTTGGAACTTTTCCGGAATTACTAGTAAACATTTGAAAACTTGGGGTTCTGATATGTAATAAATCAACATGATTGGTCAAAAAGCGAAATATAACTTATATGGGACTCAAATTAAAAATATCTAAAAGTTTTGATAAGCTGTTAATTTGTTAAATCCTGATTTTTCAGGTGATGCAATAACTTGGAACAATGGTGGGATCGGCGGAAGCAGCAGAAAACATCTTTGCAGAGATTCCCTTTCTAGGCCAGTGAGTATTCGCAGCGAGAGGGCAGAGGAACTTTCGCAAGAGGAGGGTGTCAGAGAGAGACAGAAAGAGGGATCTGTCTATGAAATGGCGCCCGGCAGAGGCTTCAATTCAAGAAGGGCCAGGTTCCTCTCGAGGAGGCTCCGCTCCATCACCATATACCTCGTCCTTCTCATTGCGTTCTTTCTGTTCACGCTGATCTACATCTCAAGAAAGGGGTTGGAAGGTGTCGGCCAGAAAGGAACCTCGTCCGAGGAAGTCCGATCCGAAAGGGTGTGCTTTCTTCTGGCTCTGGCTTACTCGGGATCTTATTCTTTGATGGGTTGTGGCCAAGTTGTAATTTTAATTTCTTGAATCTCGATTTTGCTTGATGGGTTTTGTTCATCTTGGACGGTCATTGATGTGGATGTGTTGAATCTGATATATTTACTTGTAGGTTAGCTGTTTTAGATGTGAAACTCAAGTGTGGCGAAAATCTCAACCACACTTAACTGTTCTCTTTTGCCACAGATGATAAGAAGGAACAGAGGCCCGTATTAGCAATGATGAATCCATCTCAATTTGTATGAAATTAGACTTCGGTGTATCTTAGAAGATGGGTCTCAAGTATCAGTGGCCTTTCATCTAGTGGCTATCGAGATTTTAAATTAAAATAATGCAAACATTGTGTGTCTAGACTATAGTTTTGTCACGTAATGCATGTCTATATAGGTTCTTGGAGATGAAGATTTCTTGCAGTCGGAGGTGAATACAGAAGGCCAACAACTATGGGGTCCTCCTTTCAGCTTCAGTCTGCATCCTTGCGTGAAACCCTCTTCTAAATATGAAGGTCAGGAATGAATATTCTTAATCCACTTGATTTTCAATTTTGATTTAAGATATGGAGTTCCCTAACTTACCATAAATCTAGAAGCTTTATCATTTTTTCTTTCTTTCTTTCTTTTTTTTGCGGTGATCTTGTTGCAGTATTGTGTTCTATAGCTTTTAGATAGCATAATAGTTGTAATATATGGTCTCATATAGAATCTAATATGACATTATGCTGTTTCTTAACGTTATTTAAGTCTACAGTTGTAGTAGCTAAAATTTTTATTACAATGTCAGCTGCTCAAGAAGCAGATCGGTATATCACTGTCAGGAGTAATGGAGGACTAAATCAGATGCGGACTGGTGTAAGTTAACCTCAGCATGAGTTTAATTTATGTAGCTTTATCTTACGGAACGTGTACTAAAGGTTGAGTTGCATTCAGTAATTTGTGTAGCACGCATATTCACATGTTTCATATGACAGACATGTTTGTTTTCTGATTAATACCACCTTAAGGATAGATCATATTTGTCCTGAGGAATGGAAAACAGAATGGAATCAACAGAAAAGTGATGACCACATGGTAATTCCAGTCTTTTCCTTTTCCATTGTTTCGTATGCAGATATGACCTAAAATCTGTAGGTTCCATAAAAGAAAAATGTCTTTTAACAGTTACCACCTTGTCATGCTTGATATAGTTTGTTGGTTTATTTTTCTGAGGGCTTTTGAAAAGTTCCTCAGACCATACTTTTGGAGCAGAAACCTAGGGAAAATCTGTGTCCTCAAGATCTCTTCTTATCAAAACATTTTTCAGGATTCTGCAGAAAAAGATTACCTAAATTAGGTTGATGCTTATTTTTGACAGATATCAGACATGGTAGCTGTGGCACGTATAATGAATGCCATTCTAGTAATTCCTCAACTTGATAGACGTTCATTCTGGAAAGATTCAAGGTAGTTTTTTTTTGCTCCACTGCTTCCACAATTTCTGTTTGTAATTTTCTGCTCTTTATAAATTTTCACTAACATCATTCAAAATTCTCAGTTCATTTGCAGACATATTTGATGAGGATCATTTCATCAAAAGCCTAGAAAGGGATGTGAGAGTGATCAAGGAACTCCCCAAGGGACTGGAATCAATTCCCCATGCTCGGAGGCACTTTGGCTCGTGGTCTAGCATGGGATACTATGAGGAACTGACTCATCTGTTCAAAGATTATCAGGTAGGCGGAGCATTTTGAAGTCTTTCATTAGAGTTAGAATTCTATGATGAAGCATATGATTGCATCCCAAAAAAACACACATTTGGATTTATGTGGGAATATCACATGAAGGTTTGAAAGATTGTGTTAGTTTAATTCTGGAGTTAAATTGAACAATGTTTAAGAAATCATGTTCATTACTTGCCTCACATGGGACCACCAGTCTTTGATATAGGCAGCTCATAGATGTAAAATAGAGAAACAAAGTTGGGTGGTGGATAAAATAATGAGCAAATCATATATAGCAAACCGTGTGTTCTCATGCCATTTCAAGTAACTGATTTCCTAAATTGCATACATAGTATAGCTAGTAGTGCAGCCCTCCCCACCTTTCACAAAAAAAAAAACAAGAAAAAAGCTTTATATGTGAAACTTTTAATGGGGCATCTCATGCAGGTCATTCATGTACCCAAATCAGATTCCCGACTTGCAAACAATGATCTCCCACTTGACATACAGAGGTTGAGATGCCGAGCCTTATATCAAGCACTTCACTTCTCTCCCCCTATTGAGAGCTTAGGAAAGGTCTGAAATCCCTTATTCTCTCATTGTTACTCTTGAGTTTCATGGGCTGAAAGCAGGGATCAGTATCTACTTACTTGACAATTTGAAATGCAGTTTACAAAATTTTTGCCTATTCAAAAATGATAAACTTGCCTAGATAGTTTGATGGCTAAGTTTTAAACAGTGCTGGTCAGGTTACTGTTTTCTTGTCAAGAAACCTTTTCTTTTCTCTAAGTTTAAGTTGAGAATTAATCAAATGGAAAAATGTTTCTCAAGGAAGGTTTCTAGACTTTCAAAGGTTTTAAGATAACAGTGAACAGAATCAGTCAATATAAATGGGGTTATCAGGACTTTTGGTGCAGAAATTGTCCTCTGGTATTGTGTGAAGTGACTCATCTCCTTGAAGCTCAAGCTATTAGGAAGCTGCAGTAATACGTATTTCAAGTAGAGTTTAGTATTATATCTTAAGCATGAGCCTCGAGGTTGTCTTGTCTCTGTAATTGATGCATTTATGAGGTCTCCGATGGGGCATCCTGTTTAAATTAGGTACTGAGCCATGCGTGACGGTGAAACCTCACAGAAGCTGGTGGAGCGGCTGAGATCCAAAAAGGGAAAGTACATTGCGCTTCACCTTCGGTATGAGAAAGACATGCTGTCTTTTACTGGTTGCACTTATGGTTTGACAGAAGCTGAGTCAGAGGAGCTGAGGATAATGAGGTTTGAATATTTTGCCCATCCTAACTGATACTTCTCTATATCATTATGATTGTTCTACTTGCCTAGATACTTGGTTGGTTTTGGTAATTAGAAGATTTTTTGGTTTTTCATTTTCATTTTTTTATAGAACAAGGGGGATGAAGTAAATGACATGTTTGATTGCATTATAAAATTGAAGTCAGGATCCCATTTTCTCTGTTATTCAAGGAGTAAGAGGGAGTCTGTAGAAAGTGAAAAATACATGCAAAGCATATCAGTATTTGTGTGAAGAGTTGATTTCAGGATCAGGACCTTGATTTGATTGTTCATGGTCCATAATTTGAGCATCTTATTTGTAGGGAGAGTACATCTCATTGGAAGGTTAAGAAGATAAACTCAACAGAGCAGCGAAATGAAGGTTCTTGTCCTTTAACACCCAAGGAGGTGGGAATTTTTCTTCGTGCTCTTGGATATCCTTCATCAACCTTGATTTATATTGCTGCTGGTGAAATCTATGGTGGAAGTAATCAGCTTTTAGAGCTCGCATCCCGATTCCCGAATCTCATCTTCAAGGTTTGTTCTGAATTTCTATTACTCAGGCATAGTTTGATAGTGTTGCTGGAAGCTGTCAGAGTGCTTTACCTTTTCTGATAGTGTCAGAGTGCTGTCTTGATGTGGGTAACAGTTCTGCTAATGGAAACCTTGACTGCATCAGTTGACTATGATTGGTGCGTCATGGGCTAAAGGTGCAGTTTTAGAAATCTGTTGTCAATCATTTATTTCAGGAAACTCTTGCTAGTACGGAGGAATTGGAAGGCTTCACAGGTCATGCGTCTCAGACGGCAGCACTTGACTACATTATTTCAGTGGAAAGTGATGTGTTTGTTCCATCTTATTCTGGGAACATGGCAAGAGCTGTTGAGGGCCACCGGAGATTCCTAGGGCACCGAAGGACAATCTCCCCAGATCGGTAACTGACAATTTGACGAAATATTGGAGTTGAGAAGTTTGATAGAAATAGGATTGATAAGTCACAGTAAATGGCCCTAGAATTAGGTTTATTGCTGTGTTTATTACATTAGAATGAAAACAGAATGGAATATGAGACCTGTTCTGCGTGGAATTTCCACGCTTCTTAGACTATGTTTCTCTGAACCAAACATGTAGTTGTGTAGCTCTGTTGGATTTCACTTGCTCAATCTGTAGCCTTATTTTCTGCCCCCCAAAAAATCAATGTTCAGTTTTTCTCTCTTCGATTACTTTTGCAGGAAAGCACTAGTTGAAGTTTTTGATAGGTTAGAAAGCGGTGAGATAGCTGAAGGTTCCTCCTTGTCACGTACAGTGAGAAAAATTCACGAAAACAGGTACTATGGATAAAAAAGAGCACTACTCAAATTACTCTAGCAAAAGACGATGATTCTTATAGTACTTTGCTGAAATCACAGGCAAGGGGCTCCGAGGAAAAGGAGGACTGCAGCACCTGGAGTTAGGGGGCGTGCACGTTTCAGGGCCGAAGAATCATTCTACGAGAATCCATATCCTGAATGCATTTGCACTCCAAAGAAGCATGTGTAAACACATCCTCCGTGATTTTGAAGCAGAATCTCTGTTTGAGACTGAGCCTGGAGGCTGCCCTTTCAGCGAGTGTTATTGTGACGAGGTAGTGCGGAGAGGAACCGGGTTCTTCCTGTCACATTAAACTCAGTGTTTTCATTCTCTCTTCTGCTAACAGCTTTGAGATGATGGTAGGATGTGTAGCATAATATTTTGGGAATTCCTATAGGTTCATTGATTCTGAAAGTGCTCCTGCTGATCATTCCTTGACATCACACTGCTTGGTCTATGTTTGATTTATTTTGGTAAAAGAGTAATTGTGAGGGTCGTATTTACTGATGAAATAAATTGGAATAGTGGGAAGAAAAATGGGAAAAAAAAATTAAGGAGGAAAAGATATAAATGGTCATATCTAAGATGAAAACTATAGGTTACTGGATGCTAAATTTATAAATTATTGTTTAATTTAGATAAAATTTCTTTAAAAATATATATATATATATATAAAAGTAATAAGGCTACTATTCATTCAAGGGCAAGTGAGGGGTGGAAGAACTGTATCTCTAGAACGTGGACAGATCCAGACGCTCAGTAAACAGACCCTGTTTAGCAAATTCACGGGCTGCAATATCGTGATTCCTAGATAGTCACAAGCAAAATGGAGAATCAAAATATCTAACAACATGCTAGAATTCAAATATAATTTTTAAAATTGGATTAGATTGACTAGCTCGATCTTATTAACCAATTATTTATTCTGTCGTATTTTTAGAATTAATATAATTATATTATAAATACATTTAGTATCATTGAATTGAAGGATATTTTTAATCTTAAAATAGCAAAGAATGTCGGTGCATCGAAGGCCATTCCTCTCGCTATTCAAGTATTTTCTAGCTCTTTAATAAATATTAAATCCAAGAAAGAAGGCATGACTTTCGGGCTAATTTGCCATGTGGCCAAGCCGAACATTCGAAGTTACCAGCCGGAAGTAAGCGGAAAACCGGGAACTCAGGAGGCGCCCGCTGGTTGATACTCTGCACTTTTGTTAGACACACAAACCTACAGGCCGCTTAAAAAACTGAGAAAGTGAATTGGCAGATGGCCTCCTGTTTTCTTCAAATCAGAATCATCACTGCTTGACCGAACAACTCTTGTCCTTATCTGTGTTCCTCTGCACTATAAATGCTCAACTGAGCAGGGACCCATTTCACCACAGAGAGAAATATCAACCTTTTTGGAGAAAGAAGCGAAGTTAGAAGACACAGAGCTCAAAGAATGGCAAGCACTGCTGGTCAGGTTATTCGCTGCAAAGGTGAGCCGAATCAATCCAAATCTTCTGATTAGTCTTTTTTTTTCTGTCTGCTAAATTTCTTTTTTTTTTTAAAGTTTATTTCTCCGCTACTGCCTGTAAGATGCCCATTTTTTATCGTTCTTTTGATGGGCTAATACAAGTCGATCGAAGACCACCATTTTTTCCTTTTAAAATTATTTTGTTGATGATCAGATCCCCATAAATGGGCAATGTTTTTAGTGATATCTATTGGGATCATGGCAATAAAAGACTCGCCTTTGATGAGTTCCAGCTTTAGTTTTATTTTGGTAAATGTTTCATGAAGTATCGCTTCTTTAGTTATTGCAACATTTGGTAGCTTAAACCTCTAAAAATTTGAAGGGTTTAACTACTACGTATGTGACACCATAGAGATGTTGATCTGCTGTGCATTTGTTTCTGTGGAGATGTTTCTCTTCCAGTCTGTGACCTCTGTCCAGTTATCGATAATGAAGAGCTCTGTGCTGAGATCTCAAAGAAATAAAGTAAAATGAATTAAGGGCAGACAGTTTAATCATAATGCTTCTCCGACTTTGCAGCTGCTGTAGCGTGGGAGGCAGGAAAGCCACTGGTGATAGAAGAAGTGGAGGTGGCGGCTCCGCAGGCAATGGAGGTCCGCATCAAGGTCCTCTTCACTTCCCTTTGCCATACTGATGTTTACTTCTGGGAAGCCAAGGTAAATCACAGTACGCCATTCATAAGACATATATCTGTTGGATTAATCGTAAATATATATTTGTTAAGGTTATACTGAGTGAAAATTTTATCCTTTGATAACAGGGGCAGACCCCAGTCTTTCCTCGCATATTTGGTCATGAAGCTGCTGGGTACGTACGTAAAAGAGATCCCTTTTTGTTGTTAGACCAATACTATAGTCATTGTTAGATACTATTCTCAAGTGACCGTCTCCTTCCATGAGTGGTTAATCTTATATAGGAAGTTGCATGTACAATAAATATCAACTACATTTACATTTTCATACTGATGTGTGAGTTATGCTCGAAGCATTTATACAGACTAGAATATAACAATGCAATGTGACTCTGAATAAATTGATGGAAATATTACCAGGAAACAACACCTTAATCTGGTTTGAGGAGTGCAACTATTTTTCTTGTGTGTTTAAATCTTTGCTCTTGTGACTTGATGATCATTTTAGGATCGTGGAGAGTGTTGGAGAAGGCGTGACAGACCTAAAACCCGGGGACCATGTCCTCCCAGTGTTCACTGGAGAGTGCAAGGAGTGTCAACACTGTAAGTCTGAGGAGAGCAACATGTGTGATCTCTTGAGGATCAATACAGATCGTGGCGTCATGCTGAATGATGGTAAAACAAGGTTCTCAATCAATGGGAAGCCCATTTACCATTTTGTTGGGACTTCCACTTTCAGCGAGTACACAGTGGTTCATGTTGGCTGTGTCGCTAAGATCAACCCTGACGCTCCACTAGACAAAGTCTGTGTTCTCAGTTGCGGAATTTCAACTGGTAATGAAGAAATTTTCTGTGTCCTTGTTGGGTTTTTGAGAAGAATTCAGGTTTTCGTTTATTTGTGTGAACAATGTTCTACCAGGTTCAGTTGGATTTGTCTATTTTCTGAGACCTTTTTATGTTCATTAGTCAGAAAGCAAAGACAAGTTAACATAAAAGAACACAATATGATTACGTACGCAATTGTGTTTCTCGTAAAAGGGAAACAAAAGAAAATGTAATTTTCCAAAATGTGTTGGTATTATTTTGATTGATCAAAGAGAGACCGGTGTTAATATTTAACAGTGACGAGTATGAGGATTTTGTTTTGCAGGACTTGGTGCCACATTGAATGTTGCTAAACCAAAGAAGGGGTCCTCTGTAGCCATTTTCGGATTGGGAGCTGTTGGACTTGCGGTACAGTTATCATCCAAGTACTATAAACCATTCACCTTGTAATGGGAATTTTGAATATTTGATGGAAATTCATAGTTGATCAGGCTGCTGAGGGGGCCAGAATTGCTGGTGCGTCGAGGATTATTGGAGTCGACTTGAACCCAAAGAGATTTGCAGAAGGTATATCAAAGCCACTTTATTTGGCATCTATGTATAGATTGATTTCTCAAAGTAGTTTTGATTCTTCTGAGCAGCCAAAAAGTTTGGGGTTACTGAGTTCGTGAACCCGAAGGACTATGGCAAGCCTGTTCAGGAGGTTGGTTTACATTACCTTCATTAGTACACAGATATAGCTCTGTTTCCTTGTATTAACTCATGTTTTCTTCATTTAGGTGATTGCTGAAATGACCAATGGAGGAGTCGATCGGAGCGTGGAGTGCACGGGAAATATTAATGCCATGATTTCTGCGTTCGAATGTGTTCATGATGTACTTTTCCGAAACCTACCTTACTTTATAGTCGTTGATCAATTTTATCAGATAAAATTGGTTGAAATCTTGAATTTTTTACACGAATCCATGGCTTCTGTGTATTTTTATACTGCAGGGATGGGGTGTTGCTGTTCTTGTAGGCGTTCCTAACAAAGACGACGCATTCAAGACCCACCCAATGAATGTCTTGAATGAAAGAACACTGAAGGGCACCTTCTTCGGGAATTACAAGCCGAGGACTGACCTTCCCTCTGTTGTAGAAAAGTACATGAATAAGGTACGATTAAGCTGATCACTGCGGAATGAGAAAAAGGTCCGCCAGAATTCTACCTGGTTCTGCAGAAAGAGAATATTCTTTTCCTTGATATTCCGATATGAAAATTGGAATTCTAATGTCAGTTCCTGTGACGAGATAGATAACTCATTAAAAGCTTGTATTTGTATTTATTAGTTGAATCACCACTCTAAGAATTTGTTTAAATTTGGACAGGAACTAGAGCTGGAGAAGTTCATCACCCATGAAGTTACATTCTCGGAGATCAACAAGGCTTTCGAGTACATGCTGGCGGGAGATGGGCTCCGATGTATAATTCGAATGGAGGCATAGGGTTGTTTATTTAGTATTACAAAGTTCTGTTATATTTACAGAGACGAATCATGTTGTTTCGGGATGCTGCTGTTGAAACTGAGGTTGTCGAGTGGTTGTCTTGGCTCTTTCTTGTGCTGTTAATGTCTCTGTCCTCGTGTGACCGAGAGTGTTCTTGTTTCAATCAAACAGTTCTATATGACCGATGCATGTCCTTTTCTTTAACCCCTTAGGATTGGTGTACTCTCTTCTTTTCTCTCCTCCTCCTCTGCTTTCTTTCTTGCTCCCTTGGTCTGCCTGGGAAAGTGATTCCTCCCCGTCTTTAATGTCATAAAAATATTGAATGAACTCGCTCACACTACATTGACCATGAGGAGAAAAGTCCATACAATCCTTAGCAAGAAAATCTATAATAATGTTTATTCTTTCAAAAATCAATTGATTTACAAATCTGTATACTGGATTATTACTCGACCAGTCATAAGCAACGAGTGAGTTTTCTGGGGTGTAAAGGTGTATATGCATCTCCAAGTCAAAGTGTCTGTCTGGCTTTCACCTGCATTATGTATTTCATTATTGGTTTATCCCATGAACTGATGCTATCCTTAGAAGTGGAATGTGCCTGTAAAATTACAATGCCCTCGTTGAAGTTGAACTTCACTTGAACTCCATATTGACTAGTTACTAAGAATTATCATCTATATTTATTCTCAACCGGTCCGGTTTGTGGGCTCATTCACATTCTCGAGGTTTTTTCATTGCTGATGAGGCTCTTCGGACAACCTTGGTGATAGGTAAGATTGGAGAAAAAGGTAAAAAGAGATGAAAAATATTCAGTAAACCAGTTTAAAAAACTGTACTACATATTGAATCGGATAAAATATGAATTCATCAATTCATGTTTCATTTTTCTATATTGTGGTTTGATGGTCATATTATCTTTTTTTAATTAAGTAATTTATAAAAAGATAAA
>CXYZ01006789.1:592622-610312 GCA_900006705.1 Sonneratia caseolaris
GAGCCATAAAATATATTCAAAAAGCTAAAATACTATTTGGTTACATTTAACTCTTTTTTTTTATATTCAGAAAACTAAGATACCATTGTACATTCAAAAAAAATTGAGAAGGGTATAAGAAGGGAATAAAATCTTGGGAGTATGTATTATTACTTGATAATTAATGTTAATATAGTATTATTTTAATTGGATATAAACGTGAAAGAGAAAAATAATAAATTAATTTATTATCAGACGATAATAAGGACAGACTTATTATTATTTTTTATCTTATCATTTTCGTATGCGACATCGTTACAATTCTCTCTTGGATCCCTTGTTTGGATCGATGTCAAAGGAATGGGGAGGAAATGGAGATGGAAATAATAATTTTATTTGGATAATACTTAACCAGGAAAATGGAAAGGGATGGGAAAATTTTAAGATGTTTTATTATATTATTTTTATATAAATTTTTAATAAAAAATATATATTCATTTAGATATTGACCACTTTTATCCCTATTCAACTGATCGGTGGTCTATTTGGTTTGCTGTAATCGGCTCCAATTTTACGGAATTCTTTGTCATTCGAATGTGAGGTATAGTTAAAGCTGTCTTTTTCGGGCCAAGAAATTTTACTGGGCCACCCTTGTTTCCCGTATTCGCTGTACGGGTCGGAGATAGATAGAATCTTACAATGACGGAGATGGCCTCCTCTAACTCACTAAATCCCAGATTTGCCCTTCCCTGGAGTGAGAGGGAAGAGGAATAATGGAAAGCATAGGTGGAGTTGGGGGAAGAATGGTGAGAGAGAGTATTATATGACATATAGATATATATTAATTTTATATGATAATGAATATGTAATAAATAAGAGGTTGGAACGAGTGGTAAGCAGTTCGGTATCGTTTAAGTATTCGAGGCATTGCATACGCAAACATTTTTCTTGGGAGTTTCACCTATCATGCCAGATGTACGATCTTAGACGACTAACAAATTAATTAAATATGATTGGTTGAAAAATATTATTTTATCATTGATGAGACATGCTTAGATACTATGACCGGTAACCAAAAAATGAATATGTAATATTATATTAATATATATTTTTAATAATTTAAAATATTTATCAAATATAATAATTTTAAATTATATTTTAATCAGCTGTTAAAAAAGATCAATTTCCCTTTAATTCAATTTTACCTCATTATCTAGCCATTTAATGAAATCTAGATAAAAAAATTATTCCATTTCCTCTTATTCATTCTAGACTTGGCAAAATCTGACCTAGCATAATAGCCCGACATGGCCTAATAATTTTATTGGGCATGCTAGGCTCGATGATCCCTAAGTCAAGTTGGCATGATAGTCCGATTAGGGAAATAAAAAAAACCTAATAAATTGTTAGATATTATTGAAGGATAGAAAAAAACCTCATTTGTGAGTTGACTTGTAGTTGCAGATAAACCATGATAAAGGGAAATTATTATGCTATCAAGTTGGGCCAGAGTCACCCCTATCTTATGGTGTCATACCGACACGGGTCGATATCCTAAACGGTTGTGCTTGGATCGGTCTTTATCATAGTTTTTAAAATCGGACCGGGTTGGCCGGTTCGACCGGGAACCGGCCGCTCACCTGGTCCGGTTCTCACAAAAAATCCAATTATTATTTAAATGAGGTCAAATTCAATTGAACCGGCCGGTTCTTACTTGAACCAATAAATCCAATTGAACCGATGAGTAAACCGGTCAATTTAAAAATAAAAATAAAAATAAAATATATTATAATATACTTATTTTATTTTACTATACTTATATTTATATTTTATGTTAAATTTGGACTAACATTATAACTATATTAATGATTTTGATTATAAATCATAATTAAATTATAATATTATATCAATTTATTAGAATATTATTTATTAAACATGTGGTTCAATCCATTGAACCTCCGATCCGACCCATGAACCCATACCTTGACCGGTTCCCGGCCCGGTCCGATTTTAAAACTATGATCTTTATAGTGCCATGCTTGCTGTTGGTAAGGCCCAATAAAACCGAGCCAACACGATTTGGCACCTCTACTCCATTCACTCCCTTTCACCTCTGACCAGGTAAGAGAAAGCGATGAATGAAAGGCGAGACGTAAGGGAGAAAGAAAAAACCAAAAGACCAAAATATTGAAAAAATTGAATTCAACCTACTTGAAAAAATAGGTTTTTTGAAATTTTATTTGAAATTCGAGTGATTTTTTAGTCCTAATAAATTAGTCTAACTTAACAAAAAAAAAGCGGTAGGGCCCGATTCATTTGATTTTTATTCTTATACTTAATAATTTATTTATTTTTTATTACAAATTTAAAATAAATTTGATATCATAAATTAATGTACTTAGGTACATTTTAATCATTATTTCTAAAATAAAATAGGTTTAATGGTATATTTTTAATACATCACTCTTTAATTTCTCTTTATTATATAATATTGAGAAGGGTTGTTATTTAATTTAATCATAGAGTAATGGCCCCAAAAAATCACCAAAAAAAGTCGAGCAAGGGAAAATTTGTATTTCCTTAAAGGATTTTATTTCCTTAAATGATTTTTATTTCCTTCCATCAAACTTCTTCCTTTTCCGGCTGTAGCCAAACCGTGGGAAGCTTACGGTTTTTAATTCCGTGATATTTTTCTCTTCTCAGGTCAAAATCGTCACAACTCGAACCCTGCGTTGTCTTGGACACAACTATAAATGTCGATCTCCTCTTCAAAACACAGACACGAGCAAACCCGGAACCCAGCAATCTGAACAATGGCAAGCACTGCTACGCAGATCAGTCCCTGCTTATGGAAAGCGGGTCGAATCTCGAGCCCTGGTCCCGCTCTAACTAAACTTACGGGTAAATTCATGTTTCTGTTCTTTCGATCAGAGTGCCTCAGTGCCGCTGCATTGACCCATTTCTGATATCCCCATTTCGTGTGTTCTTCTAATCTGCTAATGATATTATTAGTGCACCCTGCTTTTTGTGTTCTTTGCACTGATTGGATCCAAGGCACAGGCTTTTTGAAGCACCATGAGCATGGACTGAATTCCCAAGGGAAATTCTCATTCAGTGGAAGAGGTGGCGGCCCGATTTGCCGTGTGGCAAGATACCAAAAGGTTTCCAGCAGAAAATTTTTCAGAAAGCTGGAAACTGGGGAGGCGACGTCCGGTTACTTGCTGCCTCTTACAGAAGACAGATTTCTCAGAGAGAGGGAAAGTGAGACACGCTGGATATCCTTTCGTTCTATGATATTGCCATTTGTCATGCTCAAATCATCATAATTTGAAGCTCTGAACTTTACACTTTGGTTCCTGATCTGTGTTTCGGATACCCAATAGAGCAAAATCCACTGTCACTGCACCGAAAAAATGGGACTTTGGAGATAAAAGCAAGACAGGGAGAGGAAGAGTTAGAATTTACAAGTACTGAAGGGCAGGTTATTCGCTGCAAAGGTAAAAGTAAATCAAATCCAATCTTCACTCTCCTTTCGTCCGTTGACTTTATTTAACTGCAAAAGCACGTCTTTAGTCTGGCTACTCATCGCAAAAAATGTCCCATTTTGCAGCTGCTGTGGCATGGGAAGCCGGAAAGCCGCTGGTGATAGAAGAAGTGGAGGTGGCGCCTCCGCAGGCAATGGAGGTCCGCATCAGGGTCCTCTTCACTTCCCTCTGCCACACTGACGTCTACTTCTGGGAAGCCAAGGTAAACCAGGGATTGCCGATCCTAAATGCAGGAGATCTTGATTGCTGCTGATTGCTCGTAAACCACAAATTGTAATGCTTCCTGACATTTCCTGGTTCATAAATAATTTTCTTGGTTGTTGAGTGCAGGGGCAGACCCCGTTGTTTCCTCGTATTTTTGGACATGAAGCTGCTGGGTATGTTTCTCTAGAGATAGTTTCTCTATCTTGTCTGTTAAGCCGGGATAAACAAAGTCATATTATATGTAACACACTTTTAAGTGACATCAATTTTGAAAACAAAAAAATGGATTCGTTTAGGTAGGTTTTCAGGTAATGTATAGCAGGCATGTTCTAGCACTCCTCTCAGGTGCAAGCTAGGGACACATGCTTGGCAAGGCTTGAGACGGGCAGACAGAACTCAGTATTGTTTGAAAATGCGAAGGAAATAGCTGTAGAACACAATCATGAATCATGAATAAGGAGAAATGAAATGGGAGCATCACTGGAATGTGTGATGAATTCACTAATTCCTTTTTCTCCATTTGTGGGTCATGATCATTTCAGGATTGTGGAAAGTGTTGGTGAAGGTGTGACGGATGTCAAACCTGGGGATCATGTCCTCCCCGTGTTCACTGGAGAGTGCAAGGAATGTCGGCACTGCAAGTCCGAGGAGAGCAACATGTGCGATCTCCTTAGGATAAACACTGACCGAGGAGTCATGCTGAGTGATGGCAAGACAAGATTCTCAATTAATGGGAAGCCCATTTACCATTTTGTTGGGACTTCCACCTTCAGTGAATATACTGTCGTTCATGTGGGCTGTGTGGCCAAGATCAACCCTCAGGCTCCACTAGACAAAGTCTGCATCCTCAGTTGCGGAATCTCAACTGGTGAGTGAAGGGGTTTTGGGGAAATGTTGGTATAGTTTGCCCTTGAGACGGAGCACCCTTTTCTCCATAAAATATATTAGTCTTCATCAATTACTGATGATAACTGAGGACTTCGTGTTGCAGGTCTTGGTGCCACACTGAATGTTGCTAGGCCGAAGAAAGGCTCCTCTGTGGCCATTTTCGGTTTGGGGGCTGTGGGGCTTGCAGTAAGATCCAAAATAACCAGAATAGTCTCGTCAAACTACTGAAATGAGAAACTACTGATCAAAATTCTTGTTAAAACAGGCTGCTGAGGGGGCTAGAATAGCAGGTGCTTCAAGGATTATCGGCGTCGATTTGAACCCGGAGAAATTTGAAGAAGGCTAGTCAGAATCATGGCATTTGATTCAATATATGCTTTACTTTTGATTCTTGTCTCTAAAAGATCATTTTCTTGAGAACAGCAAGAAAGTTTGGAGTTACTGAGTTCGTGAATCCAAAGGACTATGACAAGCCTGTTCAGGAGGTCAGATCCATTCCATTGATTGTTACTAAGGGAGATAGATTTTATTTCTTCTGCCCTTCCTTCTCACATTGAGTCGGGTTTTCTTCATTCAGGTAATTGCTGAGATGACCAATGGAGGAGTTGACCGGAGTGTGGAGTGCACTGGAAATATTAATGCCATGATTTCTGCATTCGAATGTGTTCACGATGTAATTTCCCCAAAACCCTGTTCTGGTCATTGATTCAGTTTTAGAATTATAATTAACCAAAAGTCCAACCTGTTTTTAATGAAGTTTGATGGGCTCGGAAATATACTTCATTGCAGGGATGGGGTGTTGCTGTTCTTGTTGGCGTTCCGAACAAGGATGCTGCATTTAAGACCCATCCGATAAACGTCTTGAATGAAAGGACACTAAAGGGCACCTTCTTCGGAAATTACAAGCCAAGGACTGACCTTCCTTCGGTTGTGGAGAAGTATATGAATAAGGTAAGTTGAGGATCAAATTTGCTGGTAACCAACCACAGAATCGGAGAATGTTTGGTCGATATAGTTTTGGAAACCTGATGCTAACTTTTCAGTTCCTTGTATTCTTTCCTTTTGGAAATAAATGTAAAACAAGGGAAATGTGTCTCATTTTCTTCACTTTTCTCACTCACTGAGAAGAGCTTTTTGGTGGATTGTCATCCTGGGAATTTGTTCTATATGTGCAGGAGCTTGAGTTGGAGAAGTTCATCTCGCGTGAGGTTCCATTCTCGGATATCAACAAGGCATTTGGTTACATGCTAGCAGGAGATGGGCTCCGGTGTATTATTCGGATGGATGCATAGAATCTCTTTTCAGACTTCAAAATTCTTTCGACTGTGTAGCAATCGGAGATGGGCTCAGGCCTATAATTCGAATGGATGCACAGTTTCGCAAGCCTTTTACCAACTACAGACAGTAATTAAGGGAAAAAAATACAGTTCTTTAGAAATAAGGTTCACCGGTAGGCTTGAAGCTTTCTTCTTGCGTTGTTATCTGTATGTCTGCGTGATTCATAACTGAGGTTTTGTGTAATGAACAAAGAGGTTCATGGCCTCTGTAATAATGAAGTATAACACCGAACTCTTGCACTGCTTCGGGTGTGAGCAAAAGATTATTATCAGAACTCTGAGACATTGTCAAAGCTCATGTTACCAATGGATGATTTACCTAATACAAAAAATACCTTCCGGGACGTCAGGTGTTGCTTGCAGCTGTTGGATCTATGGAACTCTCCATTTTCCTTTCTAGAAGCTCCCTCCGAAATCTTGGAACAAGCTCTTGATTTTAAGGTCACTCTCACTACCATTGGAATCAACGTAAATTTCAGGGTTTCACTGTTGGGTTTCGTTCATGAGTTAAACATTATCAAAGCAGAGTTTTTCCAGCATAATGTAGGTAGACTAAACTTCCCTGCTTAACAATTGGTATTTTCGTTCAAGTGACATTGAAAGTCCAGTTCTCCAATGTCATACAGGGTTTATTCATCCGACTGGATCAGCTGTACGACGTCCGATATATAAAAAGGGAAACATGACAACCAGTTAGTAGTGCCAAATCACTGTCAGCAATTTGCTGTGGAAAATCATCCGCTCAAACCGCCTACTGGATTTCAGAGTTTATGACTTATTTTCTTGTGTGAATACTGAACCATAGGACTCGAACGAGAAAATCTTGATTGAGGAGAGTAGGCTCGAGGGGTGCCAAAATGCCCCGACCAACATAGGGTGGTGGAACTAACAGACTAGTGTGGATTTTTTTTAACATAAACGGAGTGAGCAGTGAATTCGAAGAGAAAGCAGAGCCACTGATTGCGGGATGCAGACCCGTGACCCGTGACCGTAGAGCCAAAGAGGCCCATAAAGACAGCTTTGCCTGCGGTATGTGCCAGGTAATGCCCCTACACTGAGGAGAGCACATCCAACAACAGAACTCATGTTTTTGTACATATGTAGACCCACCTCCCACGTCAAAAGCCTACGATGAGTAGCTGAAGATGGCTCATTGTCTCATATTTTTCTATTGTTATATGCAATTGAGCATAAGTCAAGCATAATTGGACAGAATTTTGAGTTAAGAAACCGACTAAGTCCGGAATAACCCGTGAGCAGCTCCTATGAGCCACTTGAATCAGTCAATCAGATGACAACCAAATCACCCAACAGAAACACAAGACGAGGCCATTTGTAGCGTAAGAAAGTGATTAATCACAATCAGATTATGACTCGTACGACTCATTCTCAACATATTTCTCGCAATGAAATATAGTGGATATATGTTACGGACGGGCGTAGTTGCTTTTCAGATATATGTGAACATGGATCTGGATGCATTTAATCGTTGTAGAAGAAAATGAATCAAACCAGACATTCAAGTTGGCATTGTATTTTTACTCCAAGTTGAAAAGAAAACCAAGCCATATACGAAGCCTTGGACCTAAGAGGACCGGTTTTTTCCGATAAGTTCCTTCCAGTTCGGATCCAGTTGTGGTTTTCCAGCCACACCATCCCAGAATTTAAACTCCTTGGCCCAGAAAATGTCAATGCCTTTCATTCAACCTCTCTCGACTCTCCTGCTTTCCCCCAAAGTCTTGAAATGGGCTGCAGCAGAAACATCTCCTGCTTCCTTCTTTTCCCTCTTCTTACTCTCGCCGTCACTGTCCCTTGTTCTACTTCCACTCCCTCTTCTCCGATCCCTAGTTTTGTCCAGAAGACCTGCAAGACCACCAAATACTATGATCTCTTCCTCCCTCCGCTCTGACCCCGGAGCCTAACCGCTGACACAAAACGCCTTGCCGTCATCACGTTCGGCTCATCCTTCCTCTCCTCGTCGGTAGTCTCCGCAACTGCCGGCGGCGAACCCACCACGGTTAGGCTCTTGAGGGACTGCGCCACCCAAGTACTCCCTGGCTGGCAGCTCCCTGCAGGACTCCGCCCACGACCTCGGCATGGAGACGTACGGCTACGCCTATATGCACATCATGGCTGCTCGAGACTACCCAAACGCATGCCATAACGCATTCAGGCGGGCTCGAGCGCCTGCCTACCCATCCGAGCTTAGCCCGAAGGGAAGACGGGCTAAAGCATATCTGCGACGTGGCTCTCGGCATTGTGGACGTCCTTGCGTCATGACAGCGACGCGAGGATAAATTAAAGTTCGATTTGATGTATATTTCTTTGATTCTGTGGTGTTACATCGTATACTATCGATCCTGAGATGGAAATTTTCAGTCCGTTATTCAAGAATTGTAACCTCACAATGAGCCATCTGTTTCTCTCTCTACATATGCCATACGATTGTTCGTGGATCAGTCCGATACATCTGTGATCTGGGCTCAATTGTGGTATACGTAGGATTCGTGTGTTTCTCTGATAGATGGAGTTTGTCACCGACAGTCAAGATTGTGAAAGGAGTGCATCAATCAAGGGGTACAGCATTTTGCGCAGAACCTGAGCCTAACCCGATTATAGCATCTCAAATCCATATACGATCAAAATCAAGTACCCACAGAAAATAAAATAAAGTAGTCCTATTAGCCTTTTATAGTATTTATGTATTTTCTGCCTGATTTGTATCCTTTGCATTGGTAAAGTTATTAATCAACAATTATTGCAAGTTTGATTCTAGTCAGTTCACCTGACGACTTGTTAATTTTTTTATGTAATAATAATTTGATATGATGTAAAATTAGATGGAGTTGGATTAAATTATGATATGTTTGTATAACTTAATAATATATAATTAATATGTTAAACATGTTAATTTATTGTATAAAAATTTAAATATAATACGGTATAAATTACCTTCCCGAAGATGAATTTTAGAAAGTGGTATGAAGTGGCTCAAGATCAGTTATATCGATCTATTTTATGCATTTTATTTGTCGCAAATTTGGCTGGGTACAAGGCACCCACTGCAGTAAACCTACTGGTGCTCAATCTGGAAAACAGCCGGTGAGAAACTAGGGGAAGAAAAGGTCTCTACTAAATGAATTCGGTCACTTCTCACGTCAGATCTGTTCACAGCTGTGCCATTCCCAGAGCCGGGTGTCTTAAAACTAGCAGATAATCATGACCAAGGACAGATAATGTGGTCGAACGAGAAAATTGATGATGACAATCTCATCTAGAACCGCAGAATTGTCGTGGTAAGGCTATGACTTTTATGGTCTCCGGTCTTCGATGAAGAATTGTCGTGTTTGTCTGTTGGGTAATGAGAGTTGGAACAGTTTCGATGAATGAATTGGGCATACGATTAGATGAGAGGTCAATAGTCACTTTCTATTTCTTAAAAACGAAAGATAGACTCTGTTATTGGGGTCAAGTCGGGGTGGCAATTCGTTCCAGGCCCCCAGCACGATAAGACCAGAGGCACAATAACGAGTGGCACCAGCACGGCACGGATTAGTTATCGCACGGCCCAATAGCACGAATTCTGGTATGGCCCACACAAAAAGATGGAATTGAAAAGGAATAAAAACTATGAGGACCAATAAGTGAATATTTAAAAAGAAAGGAAATGATGTAATAACTTCGCTTCCCTCACCGTGCTGTGCGCCGTGTGTCACTGGTGGCAAGGCAAGGCACGCATCTTTTCTCTCTCCTTGAAAATCTTCCCTCTCTCCCCCCCAGCCCCGTGAGTACCCGCTCTCTCCCTGTCAGTTTCACTCAGTCACTATCCCCCAGCCGAGAAAATCCTGTCTCTCTGTCTCTGTCTCTCTCTCTGTCTCTCGCTTTCTCATCCATCTCCTCCGTGAAAAAGGAAAACAGAGGCGGGCGAAAACAAAACGCCGGAGCTGGTAGGAGACGAACGGAGGTGGAGGTGGAGGTGGTGGCGGAGTGAGGGAGAGAAGTTGTAGTTTGCCTGCGCCTCGACAAATTAGGGGGCCCGACAAATTTCCAGTTCTTTCGATGGGAAATTTCGACTTTACCCCCAGTCAAACACTCCCATAAATAGTCAAACACATCGTCTATACATTCACAATTAATCTCCGTAATATCTAAAATTAGATATTATCAAAATACAAATATTGATCTTACGATCTTTATTTTTAAATCACAATATCTAAAATACGCTAAAAATAATTTATAAATATTGATTTACTATTATAACTTGGATTATTGTAATCAATTTCTCTTTCAAAACATTAGCCTTAATCTACCTTAATGATCGAGAGTTTCACATGAAACAACAATTCAAAGTCAATTAAGAAAGGACTATGGCACATGTTCACCAAAAGAATATATAATGGCAATATTTAGGGAATCTTTATAATCAAACGGAGCCTCTAAATCATATATGCTACATTGTAGCCAAGATGCAAAGACATTATAGATAACACACGGCAAAAATCTAATAAAGTATAAAGAATTACAAGAATTCCTAACCGTGTTAACTCTATTACGGAGTCATTTACGCAGAGCAATCAAGAAATCACTCTGACATTCAATTCAAGCAAATTCTTTTATGGCACGAACCCATCAACTTGAATCTAGAAGCAACAAATGAAACGCGGTATGATCTACTTCGAAAACAATTTGAAGTGATTTGGTTTACATTAATCCGAATTCAATTGAGAATTAATTGATAAAATGGTCGGCAAATGCTTAAGGGCCTAACGAAAATTAGACACCCAAATAATTAATTCAAATTAGCAACTTGACCCCCAAATGGATTAAAATTGAGCTTTAAATCAACATTGGCTTGCAAGAAGTTTAGCATATCTCGAGATTGGTTTTAGACTTGATATTAATCAAACCTTCAGGACATTAATCAAAATAAGACAATCCAAATAAGCACCTTAGCCACGTAACGATTGAAACACAATTCTCAAATCAACCCAAGTGATAGGCACATATTGAACTAACTTTTCTTGAAATTAGTTTCAAACTCAATATTAATAAAATCTTAAAGTTCTTATTCAAAACAACAGCAAATAGAGGCCAAGTTCAGTTCAAAGATATCACCATATTGTCACCATTAAATTTGCTCAATATGAAGTAAAACTCGAGCAGAAGTAGAATCATACACAATAAAACAAATATGTTGTCATGTTAAATTCCAAATCTCAAAGTTTGAATCCAACAAAAGTAGCCAAAAATAAATAAGTAAACTAATCAAAATTTTAGATTAAACTCGCATGTTTCAACCCTAAACTTAATAATAAAATATTGCAATATCATTAATGAATCATATAATAGTAGAACTAGAGCAACATACCAAGAAAATACAGCAGCCACTAGAATCAAACAATCAAACTAAGCAACAATGGAGCAAAACAACGGGTAAACATAATGCAATAGCTTGTAACAAGCCAATAAGGAACCAAACATGAAGGAATATGGGCGTGCAATATAGCATCGAATGAATCAAGCAATAGAAAATTGCAATAGCAGTAAAACAATAATAACAAATAATAAAGTAGATTAACAAAGAAAAAGTATACTAGCTTTCAATTTGGTTTACAATAGCAAACAAAGGGAGAGTTGAGGAAGGAGACTAAGAAAAAGAGATGTCACCGAACATAAGAGCAGTAACAATCAAGCAATCAATAGCAAAGGTGTATTGAGTTGTAGAATAGAAGTAGTAAACAAAGGTGGCCCCAATGAGGAGCAACAACCTAAACAAAGAAGATGGAACTAGTGGGGACAAGCTGCAACAAAGTTGGGCAACAACAAGTTTGAGAAGGGATGCCGAGCAAGCAACAACAGGTTGAACTAAGGGTCCCCAAATAGTAAAGACTGATAAATGGAGGAGGCCAAGCTGCATCAGGTGAACTGGACAAGTTAAGATGAGTACCCACAAGCTTGAGCAGAGGAGTAGTAAGTTGAGCTTGAGTACAGGAATGATCATAGTAGGCCAAGGATAATTATAGTGGTTAAGAGAAAAAAGGTCCTAGGTGGGCTAGAGATTGAAGAAGAGACACACACAAATCCGTGATGGCAGCTTTAGCCATGAAACCTTCCTTTTGATAGTTCCTCCCAAGGAGAAAAAAGGTCCCTTGCAGCATTAGTTGTCACACCTTCCTTTTAATTTAGGGTTCCTCGTGAGGAGAAAGAAGACTTCCAATGACTCTAAATGTTTGCCCTTTTGTATCTGCCTTGTTTCTTTTTCTTTTCTATTTAAATAAATTTTTTGATAAAATACATTGAGTTTGTAACCCTATAGAAGAATAAATTAATGAAAGTCCACCATTATTTACAAGATAAGCATTTTCAACTCAAACTCCCCCATCAATGTTTGTAAGCTGGGATAGTCTTTGTTTTAGGTTAAAATTGGATCGTCTTTAAGCTAGTCTTTCTTGCAAGGTATTTTTCTTTAATCTCTTCTAAGTTAAAATTATGACAACATCAATCTTGCTGAAAACAAACTTCCTACAAATAGTTACGATTTCTCTTTTGGAATTTGTCAAAACATAATTATTGTTCACAACTTAGGCATTTTATATTCGAAAATTTGTACCTAACTTTCTGAGATGAATTTGAGGCCCAAAAATAGCAAATCTAATGTAATTCAATCATCTTCATAATGCATCAAAATTTGTTCAATTATGATCAAGCTAACTTGGTCAAATTGTTTCTCAGCTTTTAAGACCTTCTCATTTTAATCTTGGCTTATGTTCCTTCAAGATTAAAACTGGAATCATGGACCTTTTGGAGTCGAAATGAGGTGTCTACACCTTTAAGCTAAATTACACATGGCATATGATTGTCAAAATGATAAAAGCTCGGTCAAATATTGGGAAGGAATCATTGCTTTACAATCCAATAGTCTTAGAATCCCCAAAAAACCGTGAAAATAGGATTGATGGCATATAATAGCAGTAGGAGAATTAGAATGTGATAGAATTGAGAGTTTTGGGACCAAACTATGAAGGAAGGGAAATACGTGGGGTTACATAATCTAATTACTTGGTAATCGGATTAAGTTATCCACATGGCATCATGGGTGACATCATGTGGCGGGATTAATGGGACTGTAGCATGATAGGGGATAACCCAATGGCCCACTGCACCTAAAGGTGGTTGCTAAGTGGCATTCTCTGATTAGATTGCAGGAGTGGCACATATAACCTAAACAAGTTATTGCCCTTATAAATAAGGGAGCCCACTATCAGTTAAGACGAGAGTCAGGGGGGCTCAAATGAGCCTTTAAAGATAGAAGAGAGAGAAAGAGAGGGGCGCTCCTCAGGGTGCATTAGACCTAGCAAAATCTGGCATGGTACGAACCTAGCACGATAACACTGTGCCTGGGTCAGGGCTTATCATGTCGTGCCAGCACACCTCGATAATTTTATCAGACACACTAGGCCCAACGATTCCTAGGCAGTGCTGGCACAATAGCTCGATTAGGAAAATTAAAAAAAAAATCTAACAAATTGTCAAACACTATTGAAGGAAAGAAGAAGCCCCCTTCATGAGGTCATGTGTAGTTATAGACAAGCCACGATCAAAGGAAATAATCATACTGTTAGGTCGGGCTGGGGCCGCCCTTGTCTTATCGTACCATGCCAGCCTGGCCCTATATCCTAAAGGGTTGTGCTTGGGCCAACCCTTATTGTGTCATGTCGGCACAGTTTGCCACCTCTAAGGTATGTGCCACCAATTGAAAACAAGGAAAGAGAAGGGGAGGGGAGGTCTTACCCCTAGAAACTCAAGATAGAACCATATGATGACCCCAAGTCAACCTAGTCTTAGTTGAACATATTTTCAGATCTAACTAATAGTAATTATCCTATTCCATGATTGTATTGAGTTTTTTTACTGATCTATCATCTACATTGAAAATTATAGCATGTCATATGAGGGAAGATCTAGAGCATCAAGACTCTACCTAACTATTGCTGTATTTTTCTTCATTTCTTAAGTTGATATGATGCATAAGTGGTGATGTAAAATAATATATGGTTCCAATGTGAAAGTCAGTAAACTGCCTAGGATTATGCCTTCCACTAGGTGCTTTGGTGGAGATTATAGTGCTAAAAAGTTTGATTTACCATTTTTCTAGAATATGATTTCAAGTCCTAGTGCTACATGTGAACAGTTTAGATTATTTGATGACATGATTCTACTAGAGTTACTATCATACACATCTTACCATAGAACAACTAACAACTGCATGATAGTTTGATATTGCTTGCATGTCTACATAGTATCAAACATTATAATTGCAAAGCATATTTCTACATTTTTACTTTTCCTTAATTGTACACAATTTAATTTTAATATGCACGTTGAATAGGATCTATAACACTCATTTTGGAAATTTTGGGAACAAATGAGATAAGGAATAGTGACATCAGCGTATCCTGAGCTCAATTGGGGTTGTATCTCATTATACCTTCCCAATTGGGTAACCATTTCACTTACCTTAAATCTCTAATTATTAGGCATGATGGGAGTTAAGAAATTGGGAAAAGACCTTGTGAGGGATAGAATAACCATCCTCATGCGACTCTTGAGGTGGTGACTCCAATCATTCTTCCCCCAAGTCTATTTATTGTACAACCCTTAGATATTGCTTTGTAGAGTTAAGTCTGGCAAAATAATTTCTGTAATTTAGGATTTCATATTTGAATCTAACATTTTTTAAAAACTACTCTTTGTTTTCCCAATACTCTCAGTAAAAAAACCCAAGCTGGGAAATGAACCCCATGGTCCATGACCTTTCATGGCTTTTACAAAATTAAAAAATGATTCTTTTTGTAGGCCTAGACCCCCGTCTCCCATAACCATTTAACACTCATTGCACTACCATGAAATGTATCTTACATTATCTCAAGGATATCACCACTAATGGAATTTTTATTTAGCGGCACTCTAACCTTCTCCTTCAGAAATTTTGTAATATTGATTAGGCTAAGAATCATAATAATGACACTTCATTAATGGTTTTGCTTTTTTTTTTTCAGTTCCAAATTTCTCTTTTGGAGCTCTAATGAGTAATATATAGTAACAAGACTAATATTGAATCTTAATATAAGAGCATGATATTGTTTTGGATTTAGTTCATACTGTATGAAGTTAATTTTTCATCTTCTAGTCCTACTCTTTGATGTGATACTATTTATGTTATCAATCTCATCAAAAGTCTAGTTTTTTATGCTTGTGGAGACACATCAAGATTAATTATCACTTTATTCATATAGAATTTTCAGCAACAACTTATGGTAATGTTTATTCACATCGTCGATTAACTAACTAATGTATCGACTAAGGATCTCTCCACTACCCTTTGCTTTTTGCAATCCAAATTTAGTGTTCAAGATCTCCCATTGTGCTTGCAAGGAAGTAATGAATAGGAATGTTTGATTAAAATCATGCTAACTTAGCTCATTGATTGTAATTGATATAAATAATTGTCATTAATTTATAGCCATATATAAACATAATTATGCAATATTTTGGTGTGGTGAAATTACAGTAAATTCCATCTTTTTAGACCTTATATAGTCAAAATGCCAAATGAGAATATTGACTTACTTTGAACTTTATAAACTACATAAATCTTCTTGAACATCAATTAGTATTTCGCACAAAACTTATCAACCCACAAGATTGTTCTTTTAGAAAACTATAACCACCATATGAAGATAATTAGATGTCGATACTCAAATTTAGGACATTCAACCTTCAAATCCCCCAAGAAAGTAACTTTATAACTTAAATTAAAATCTCTTATTGAACTCATTTCTACTAGAAGTTTTCATCTATTCCTCCTTTAATGCCACTTAGGTTCAAACTTTAGAAACCAGACTTTCACCTAAAGAGCTCCTAAGCAAGCCCTCCTCATGACTAACTAGCTAAATATGTCACATCATTGGAGTATATGTCTACAATAGAAAGTTTATATTGACACCATACATAAAAAATTGACATACCACTTGTGTAGACCTTATTATTGCTCTTAAGTTAAGATGGAAATGCTAGTTCCTTAAAATAAGATGTAATACCAATTTTGTTGGCATGGACTATGCAAACAACATAAATTAAATGGAAGTTAGACGAAATTGTACATACAATATGCAAGATTGAGAGTAACAATTTATGTATATTCACATGCAAAAAGTAATTGTTATATATTTATTACTGAAAAATAATATAGAATAGTGCAAAGTAATATATTCTAAATACACAATAGTTTAGTCCAAATAAGAAATTCTACAACTCTAAATTAAATAATATCATATAAAAAAAACTCTCAATCCATTGAACACTTTAGCATATATGCTATCTAATTCACAATATTTATAATTTTTTATCTCTATTTATAAATTAGAATATATAACATTCTCATAATATATTTTTTATGAGTGAAACCTACATATTTATCCCACATATTTTATATGGACGACACTTTGGTCGCTAACGATTTTTTGCCACCAAAACAACCCAAGCATTCAATCAATATTTGCCATCAAATTAGTTCATAGTTCAAATGGTCGTCAATTTTTCCTACTTGACATAATGTGTCTAGACTCATTATCAATTACATAGAATTTCTTTTTACAAAAAAATAATGTGATGGTAAAATAATCGATATTAGCTAGGGTCAAATAGTATTAAAAAATATTATGAACTAAATTGTTAATTAGATAAAATATTAATATAAAATCTTACGTTTACTTTTTTTTTTAAGATAGAATTTCGAATATAAACTAATAGGACAACAAGATTAGCTCCAATCCTTACTAGTTTATAAATAAACATGTACTACGAATAGCTCAACTACAAGAAGTCTAGATTTAACATGCATTTAACATTTGTAGTGAGATGTGAGCTTGAGGGAGAGATAACTAGGAATAAATTAATATGTATCAGAGAAATTTGTAGAAAATAAAAAAAATATGATATTTATCTAACTAGAAAAAGAAGATGTGATATTTATACGTGTAATATATCTTGACTAATTTAAGAAATGTCAAAATAATTCAAATTAGTATAATTTTGTGATTTCACCTAAATTATCATCTTCTAAATATGATGAGCTTTATTTTTTGTCTAATTTTCAGTATTAGTAATTGTCCACAATGCATATGTAATTAATATTTTGACGATAATTAAATTAAAGACACCTCATCCACACATACCTTTTTTCTATCCCATGCTCATTTCTTCTCTTTTTCTTTACATCACATTATTGTTTTTATTTTAAAATTGATAAAAGAAAATTTTTCACTAGGACCTTCAGTCTAGCATGTATTTTTAAGTGAAAGATACGGATTGACGTTTGGTTAATACTATTATCAAGCATGCTATTAAGATTACTTAGCCACTAACTCCACAATTTCCACATAAAAGAGAATCACTATCATAATTTTTAAAACTGAATCAGACCGACTAGTTGGATCGGTTTGACCAATAACTTAGCAGCCACTAGTCTGATTTACTTAATTAACCTAAAGGCACTATAAATTCAGTCAAATCCATCTAAATCAATTGGTTTCAGTTTGATCGCTAAACCCAATTAAACTAATAATTGAACCGAGTGAATTAAAATTTATTTTCAAAAAGAAAAAACCTCATCAATGATAGCATCTATTTTTTAAAAACAATATTTATATCATATTATATTTTTATTAGATTTAAA
>CXYZ01006789.1:610658-633916 GCA_900006705.1 Sonneratia caseolaris
CTTATAATTAAACTTATAAATTCATAAATTTATATATTGATCTATTTACAGTACGGTGAGATTTTAAAAATTAAGATTATCACATTCCTTTCCATTTCACTAATCTAGAATTCATTTGTTTCGACAGAGGGCGAAAAAAGAGAGAAGAAAACAAAGAAAATTACGGGGCCTGGAAGTTGAATCATATTTGGATTCCCTTTGACTTTTCGGCAGTAATAGAGTAATAAATACTTTCTTTATTATAATTACCCAGTTTTCTATTCATTTTCATTCTCATCACAAACTCTACGATCTGCGGCTTTCGTTGACCGGTTGACCAAAAACTCTCCCCACTACAAAATCCCCGTCTCCCATCTGTTCCACCAGTCCGGATCCTCCTCTTTTATTTGCCAGGCTGTCGTCGGTATCATGGAACAGCATCCGGGCTTCTCCCATTCAAGTGGTGGTGGGTGGCGGCCGCCGCAGCCACCGCCTCGGCCGTCTCCGAGGAAGGAGCTCCAGATCCTTGGCCCCCGCCCTTCCCCCCTCCAGGTCAGCAAGGAGTCCCACAAGATCAAGAAACAGCCGCCGAGGCCGCCGCAGCAGCTCCACCACGCGGCGACGCTCCCGCCGCCGGAGTATCTGCAGCCGGTGATCATCTACTCGGTCTCTCCGAAGGTCATCCACGTGGAGGAGAGCAAGTTCATGTCCACCGTCCAGCGCCTCACAGGGCTCTCCCCCAGACTCGGCGCTGGAGACGTCTCCCCGGCGGCGAGGCTGGCTTCCATCGAGGGGACCAGCCCCAGTGAGAGGGATCGAAGCAGCATCGAGGTCAGCCTAAGCGATGATGATATCATGAGTATCTTAGAAGAGGTAGAGCTGGGACAGATTCCGGGGATCTTGTCGCCGGCTCCGGCTACGTTAGCGCCGGTTCCAGCAGAGCTATTCTCGCCACCGGCGGAGCCCCAACAGAACCTGTCGTTTTTGCAAGATTTGAGCCCATTTTGGCACAACAGCCCTTCTTCTGCACTCTTCTCAGCTCCAATAATCTTCTCCCCGTCTCCATCCTCAGTAGATCTCTTCAATCTCTTTGTGGAATTCTAGCGCAGCTTGCCGTAAGGGTGAAATTGAACAGCACCCCCAAAGAATTGGGCGGAATTAGAGTAGCTCAGTCTTTAGAGGGGCGAAACTGTGAAATTAAAAATTTTTGAGAGAGGGCGTTGGACTAGGGGCCAGTTGAGAATGGTTGTTTTGACTTCCTCACAGACTCTACAGCCCGGGTTTGGCAATGGGGAGGAGGGGGAGAACGGAAAATGGCATCAATGGGCAGTGAGACTTAGATTTTGGTGATTCGCTGCTATGGTAATGAGTTGGGAATGCGAAAGAGAGAGCGGTTTGCGGGCTCGCTCTATGCCACCAAGCATACTAAGTCTCGAGCCGAATGGCTGTTCCCCTGAAGATGAAGCGTCGGTGTGTCCTATCCGTTTCTGGTGTGGTTCGGGAGACACGATGGTTCCGGGGTGCCCTGTGTTTATAGGTTGTAGATGTCATATGTTGTGATATTCATATAGCCTGGTAGGTTGCTGGGTCTCGGCCAGCTGTTTTGTTCCATCGTTTCTTCCTTTTTTTTTTTTTTGTTTTGTCAGTTTTACGATGTTGTTGTTTTCTGGAGCCTGCATCATTGATGACATGTATTCAATTGCTCATTGATGACATATTCACCTCTTTCTGTACCTTTTTCCCTCTGCTTCTTGGAATGATCATATGGGACTAATAAAGGTAGACGTGATGATTCCGTTCAACTCGGTTTTTACTACTGACGATGTGTGTGGTTCGCTATAATTAGCTCAAATTCTATGAAATAGAATTATTTTATGACCTCATTTACATTGTGATTCATAATTTTCCCTTTTTAGGCCGAAAGAAAGTTTACTAGGCCATTATGATTCCCTGTAATTACTCTATAGTAGGAGAGAGAATTCTACAATGATGAACATAATAATTATACAACTAATACAAAATCTTTTATAGATATAATAATTAAAACATAACTTTATGATATAAATTTTTTTATAAGTGTAATTAAGTAGCATAAATTATCAATTTTCGATTAACACCATTAACAATGAGTTATGTGGCGACTGACTTCGCAATATAAGTGATACTTGCTATGTGGCAAAAAAGATTTTAAATTTTATTCAAAAAAAAGAAAAAAGAAAAAAGAAAAAAGAAAAATGAAAAGAGAGGAAGGGAAAACGTTAGGGGTGGCTAAACGCTGGCCTCTCCCTCGAACAACCCAGTGAAGGTGCCCTCACCGCCCTGGGTGAGCTTCCCAATAGTCTCTTATGCCACTAGTGATTAAGGTTAGAGAGTGAGTATCAGTATCAGCACCTTCTACATTCGTAGTTTAACCGATTGGTGTTGGATAGATAACAAAGATATATATAATTGAGGGTAGTGGGATTTGGAATCGAGGCATCAGTGACTCCCATACCAGCTACTTATCTCTTGGCTCAATAGAAGACAAATTGACCGAACTAGGAGCAAAGGATATCAGTGTTGTACTTGTCATTGTCCCGATTCAGCCATTTTTTCTTGAATCGAATTGATACGAGAAACTTCACGTACAAATTAGAGTAATTGGGGACTAGAATAGTGGGTTTCATAGCTGTCGAGTTAACAAATATGTGTTTATGATCAATCATAAACAAATTAACAAAATTGGAGAGCGTCGATGTAAAACAGTCTAATAACCTTCAATTCTGTAATTTGTCTTAAAATATATTTAATTTAAAGAATCAATGTATTGTGGAGTTGAGATCTCAATATTAGTCTCATTTTTCTCGAATTAGTCAATTTGTCTCTTATACATTCAGGAGACAAGTGGTTTAATTGAGAGTCATTAAGACCCCAATTCCAAATCAAACAATTCTCAATTGCATAAATTTTCTTTAAATCAATTTGATTCAAGAAAAATCAATCAAATTAGGAATAATGGGTATCTTGATATTTATATTGATTGTTCTCTCTATAAAGGCCAATTTGGGGGCATTGGGGACTCGATTTCTATCCACGTCCCCACTTAAGGTCATAAGTTACATGAGAGACTATAGGTAAACTCACCTAGACTACTGTAGGGGCTGAAATCGAATTCCCGACTACATTCATTTTTTCTTTTTTTGGCTCATGGTAAAATTGGGAAACAATACCAAATTTGTGAATAAGAAAGGAATTTAATGTCGAGGGTAAAATAGTCTTTTCACGTCAATGTAATGGCTGTTTGTAATTTTGTTTTAACAAAAATCTCACGTATGGTAGAATTAGAGAATACATACAAGTTATTGATCCTTTTTGCCAAAAAAAATGTTCATTAAAACTAGGAATTTCCTCATAGTTCATGAATAAATAGACTAGTTATTTGCCCTTCTTTTTTTTTTTTCTCCTGAAGAGAAATCTAGAAAAGTGGGAACCTTGACCTGCAAGAAAAGAAAATTGATAAACAATAGCGCAAAATGATTCTCCTTTGCCATTCGAGATGCTTTCATCGGTGAATTGCTTCTTAATCCGATCAGTGTCTCAACTCTCTCCTCCTCATTGCTCTTGAGATGTTTCCCGACTTAGACAAATTGAACACTACCGTTGCAACTAGTAGATACATATGTAAGGCTCCACGATTTGCCTTATCATTGGCTACTTTGTAAATCTAAAATCATTTATTGTTTTGGGACAAACTTGGGACGTTGTCTTTATGAGTCCATAAGGGATCAGATTTGTTTTTACTTAAAATCTTAAGTTGATAAATGACAGTACTCATCATTCTTATAAGTCCACAATATTTTTTTTATTTAATCGATATAGGATCGTATATTTCAACATCCGTCCACACGTGGCAACGAGATCTACTTTGCCACGTGCCATTAAACACCTGCCCTCAACAACTGTTTACGAGCCAGGTATTCTTCTTCCGACCTCGGACAAGGGGGATAATTTGCCATAAATTGGACAATTTTCTTTCGTACTCGGGTTTATATCAACTAACTACAAGCCAAACTTCTGGACTCGAGTTGAGCGTGGTGCGAGTCTTCTAACTCTAATACCATGTTAAATTTATTATGAACTCATAAGAAATTGAGAAATTTTTAAATAAAAACAGAGCTGATACCATATAAGTTCACAGTGAATTCAACCGTTTTCTTGGCAAAGAGTAATGGCAATCATATCCATCATTACAAATAGGTCCTTCCAAGTCACTTCCTAATAAGTTGATGTGCCAAGAAGATGGGTAGTTGGGTTTTTCATGGGATTATCATCATAGACAACATCAACGTTTGTTGCTTTTAGCATGACCTCCATGTTGACTGGATCAACAATAAATCCAAACAAAATAGAAGAATGGGCAAGAACCTGCTAATTGGCATCAAGCTAAAAAGAGAGGAGATACCCTATTGTTAAGCCGCGGCAAACGTATCTAAAGTGTCCTAGTCAATGGACAGTATATTTTTATAAATGACAGAAATATATTAGTACATCAATTGTTTGATGCTTCTCCGTCCTAAATTGGGAGGATTAAGCATAGCATGAAATGAGCAGCCAAATTCACCTAACAGCTTCAATTCGATTGTTTGGTAATGACATTGGATGCAAAATTTATTGGAGTATATGTTAAACGATAAATTCTGAAATGGTGTCAGATAAAAATAGGTTGACTGGCTGCAATAAAGGTGGTTAGATGCATATCTTTGGTGTATTAGATCATGTAACCTAAGGGAATAAGGTGGAAAGATCCATTCTATATATAAGTGCTTAGTACTCTCAGCACATAAAAGGGTTGCAGCTATGTTAGTAGTGAATAAATGGTTACTAGTTCCAGCAGCAAAAAATTACAACCATGCCTTTCTCCAAATGCCTTACATCTCGACGACATATATATGGCTCTGCAACCTTAGACATTCTAAATGTCGTCTAAACCCGAGCCGGGATACAACTGCTCTCCATCATTGCTTGAAGAAAGATTGCATTCATGACAGTTGCTAGCATACTGTGAGCATGAATACAATGAAGTGGAAAATTTACATAAGTAAAGAGAAGGTGGAATTTCATTGAAGATACTTTGCCTAAAATATAGGCATTTTGTCACTTTCTTTTGTTTTGGGGTCAGTTCTTTCAGACACAAAAATAAAGGAAGAGAAACTACCCCATGTGGTCTGCTGATGAACGGTCGAGGTCACTACTTCCAGCCCATGAGGCATCACAAGATATATTACCCCCACCAAGCACAATTGCAACCAAGAAAATCAATGACTTTCATGAGAGAAATTACCACTAAAATTCAAAATTAGACCTAAAAGTTATTCTACATGCAATTATATAACACCTTCAAATGGATTCATCGCTCACCATTCAAAAAAGTTATTGTAGTATGGACTATTCAAGTATAGATGCATCTTCTAGATGGCATAGGAATTTGATTAAATGAACCAAAACTTTATGCTAGCTAGTTGCTTTTGTCTTCCTAGAAAATTTTCTAGTTCTTTTTTGGGTGACAAAGGAAGATCAAGCTCATCTAGAATGAAAGAGGATTAGTTCATAAAAGAGAGGAAATTATCATAAGAATAGGAAAAAAACAACCCAACATGAGAAGAATTGGAGGTTGCAATCTTCCTGATAGGGAAAATTAAATTATGAAGAAAGCAAATTATAACCAATCAATCTATTATACCTCAATGCCCGAGTGATGATAACAGCAACCTCACTTGCAATGGCCATTGTAACCTATTTGCAGGTCATAGACCGCATTCAATAAACACTAATATACAATGCAATAAGGAATCATGTGGCTGCTCAGAAGCAGACCTGTGGATTAATATTCTCAGCATGATCTCCTACAACGGCTTCTTCACACACTTTAAACAGTACCCTCAACCAACTGAATGATTGTTTGCCGTTCTCTTGCATTGACAATCTAAAGGCACTCAGAGAAGATACCTGAGGTTGCCTGCATGAAATGTAAAATAAACTCAGTTAATCATATAAAAGCAAAGAATAATGCTATTAATTAATTGGACTCACCACGATTAGGAAAGAAGATCCTGCAAAAGGAAAAGGGTAGCCACTCTAAAAGGTCATATAAATTTATCCATATGAGACGAAGTAGATAACTATGTATTGCTTAGTAATTGTTAAGGGAAGATCAAGACACTGATGCCAGTTTGTAAAACTAATGCTGGAGATTTCCAATGGCTTTAGTATCTTAAAGGTGACTACTTAATGAAAGCCCCAGAAAACTGTCGTCCTGCTCCATGATAGCCAAGTTTGGTAAACAAACATCAATTGCTCTATTATTTGCTAAATTGCTAATAGTTGCTTCATGAAGTCATCAATAACAACCACGTGTCAAATAACAAAAATGATCAAAATGAATGCCCACTTGGAAAGAGGCCACTATGAAAGTTCCCTTTTATTGAGACCTCCAATCACCCAAAGATATTCCACCGAACAACTAACCCATAAGAAGCGCCAAACTTTCAGTTTATAGGTCAGGAGAAAAGCACAAACCATATGTTAGTTGGGTCCAAACTGAGGAGGAGGAAGAAGAGAAGAAGAGTAATGAATTGAAAGTCGCCCATTTGAGCTCCGATTGCGGGTCTTCAGGAAATTTCAAGACAACATTGCAACAAAAGACTTGGAAGTAGAAGTGTTAGCAGTGCAAGGCAAATTAGGGAGAAAAGAAGTTGAGGCTACCGTCAGCAAATACAATTGTGTCGGTGAAGCAAAGTGATTCACAAAGGGATTTGCCAATGATCAGTATGCTCTCCACTCTGCAACTTTTGTAGACTCGATAAGGGAAGAAGATTTTTTTCATATACCTTGATAATTCCATTCCTCTTTTGCAACATGATAAAATTAATCCACACGAAAATTGATTATAAAAGAATTTTGAGTAAATAGAAATTTTGGTCTTTTTCGCCCCTCTTAAATTTTGTACATCAATTAAATCATTTTAAACATCAATTAAGTCCGTGGAACATCAGTTTTGTCTTTCTTTGGCCTTTTGAACATCATTTTCATCCTCAAAACATCAATTAGGTCGTTTAAACATCATTTTCGTCATTTGCGAATATCAATTTCGTCCTTCCGAACATCCCCCACAGTTTTCTGGTTAGTCCTCTTAAAATTTAAACATCATTTAGATCCTCCATTAAAAATATCATTGAGGTTCCTTCGTCTATTTACCCATTAACATCGTTACATTATCAATTTTCTCCTTATCATTTAGGTCCCTCACTAATCCGACCCTTCATCCTCCTCCTCCTTCTTTCATATTCTTCTCTTCCTCCTTCAAACTCAAACCTTCATCTCTTCTTCTTCCTCCTCGTCACTCTCTCATCCTCCTCCTTCGAACCCGGCCCTTCTCCTCTTCTTCTTCTTCTTCTTATTCTCTCTCTTATATTTAACGAAACCGAATTCCATTAAATCTTATGGTATTTTAATAATATAGGTAATATAGAAGTACAAAATTTTCGAGTAGAATACATCCGTATGAAAATTTGTCATTAATGAGCCACATGAAGCTTCATATCTATAATTTGTGATTTCATTGATATTATTTGTTTATACATAATTACTAACGTGAGATTCTACAAAGATTATCTAGAAAGAGGGAGGAAAAAGTAGTGCCGTTAAAAATGCAGTCCGAGCCGGTTCGAAATGGGCCTGGAACCGTTAGATCCAGTTATGGTTCGGACCGTTTGCTGAACGGGTCGGTCCGGTTATAAGACACGGTTCATGCGAATTAAACCGGTACGGAACCATTTATAAATGGGCGGGCTTGACCCGTGAAATGCCCATATTTTTAATTTAAAAAAACATAATTATTGTTGAATTTAATGGGGTAGACAGTGTTTTGATTGTAAACAGTGATTATAAACAATGTTTTAATTTATTTAAATAAATTGATTGGATGAATAGTGCTTTGATTGGATGCTCGCCCATTTGTGACAGTTGATTTTTCAATAAATTATAAGAGATTGCGATGCTTGACGAGTGGAGGGTTATAGTTCACGGGCTAGGCCGGTACAGTCTGATTTCGTAATGGTTCTAGGCTGGTCTAGTAGGTAAATGGTCCGGTCCGGTTATGGTTCAACTAGCTTATATTACTAACTCGGCTCGTAACTGCCCCTCAACCCAAAAGAGCAGTTACGTGCCGGGTTAGGGGCAGTCCGGGCGAATTTCCAGTTTGGCTGGTTTGGTTCCGGGCCAGCCCACCCTGTTTAACAACTCTAGGAAGAAGGAGAAGAAGATAAGTTCAAGTTTATAGAGTTTGAGAGTGTGACCCCCTAGAATCTAGACACGCCATAATATTGAAGAATAGTTGTTGTATTGACTGAGAATAGTTGTTTCTCTATGGGAAATTTGCAGCAGAATCTATACTTGTTCCGTGGAAGGGGAATTTGCAGCAGAATCTATACTTGTCCTGTGGATGTGGAAGGAGGGCTACAATACTTACCTTAAGGACCGTTAAAAATAATGGCTGACTAAGAACGAACTTGATGGTCAATAGTGAATGTTGAAGAACTGCTTAATAGTCCACATTACTGATTCAAGGACTTAGATGATGTGTAATAATAAGCGAAGGACTATTTAAGAACATAAGGAGTTTTAGCAGAGAACTAAACTGATGTACACATATCATATGAAAATTTAAAAGGAGCTGTAATATGAAACTGAATGTGTAAATAACCAACCATAGTATGTTCAAACAACACAAATCTCAATAAAGAAAATGGATCTTTTTGCTAATCATATCGATGACTAACGCAGTGTTCATTGCCTCGCTCTATGTTTCTTCCGTCGCTCATTGTTGTTCAGAAGCATGCCTCAACATTGAGATGAGATGTTGATTGTGTGTATTTGAATCAATCGACTCCATGAGATGCTCTCACATGTTCTTGCAGTTCCGAACTTTCTTTTCCACTTCGACAGTGAGAATGCGAAGAGGTACATAGACTAGAGAGAGAGCTAAATTAAGCCATGTAGTAAATGGTTAAAAAAGAAGAGAGAGAATGAGAAAGACCGATAAATACAATAAACTTTTTTTTTGAAAAGGACCAAAATGATATTCAACACATTTTCCGTTATATTAAGACTGCAAAGAAATGAAGGGACTTGATTGATGTTCAAAAAAGGACTTCAATGATATTTAGATTTAAGGACTAACTGGAAAATTAAAGGGGACCAAATTGATGTTTGCAAAGGATAGAATTGATGTTTGGAGGACTAACTCGATGCTCAAAGGGTCAAAGAGCGACATATTTGATGTTGCCATGACCTAAATAATGTCTAGACCTAACTGACGTTCGGGTGCTTAATTGATATTCAAAATAGTGATATTGGTGTAAAATCTAATATGGACGAAATTGATGCTCAACTCCGAAATTTGTCTGTGCCCAAGAATTTCATCTGTTATTATTTCTTGTTTTTGTATTCTATAGTTTTATTTTTTGGGAGTTTGTCTTGGTCAAAGTGGGATCATTATGGCCACATAAAAAATTTCTGGCATTGATGTCTTGATCTAAAACAAGTGAAAATTTTGGAACTTACATTAAAAAAAAAAAAAGAACACTTGGAGTGTGTTTATAGTCTGAGTCATCAGGAAGGCTTACCAAATCTGAAATGGGTCAGGAGTAAAAATAATAGGATAAAGGACATCATAATAAATGATAATTCAGTTGAAGACTAAATGATTTCAGATAGAGAAAAATCTCAATGACCATTCAAGCTTTGGGGAACATCTTACTTACAGATGACGAGATCATGTTTAGAACCTGCAGGAACAGCACAGGCAAAAATGCTAATAACCTTAACTGTCTCGCTGCACATGAACTCAGCTCCTTCCACCGAGGGGGGGAAAAAGGAAAAATAAAATACTTGATGGGAAAATTTCATCACCTTACAAAACAGAAACTAACCCAAACCAATCCATGCTATACTCAAAAACACATTCCTGCAATTGCCCAGCTTGAAAAGCTCATCCTCAAGAGAATTTCGCAGGTTCCTCTCAGAGCCTCTCAGGCAGCCCGTAGTTGTGGAAAGTTTGGATTTTCCCATCAAAGCTTGCCGTCACGATCACAAGGCCCCATGTTTCTGGGACCCGAATGTGATCATCCTTGGTTTCTTCTCTGCACAAGTATCGCTCATCTGTTTGCTGAAACTCATAGCCTTCTTCTTCTGTGAGTTCCCATTGCGGTAGCTTCTCCTCGGGCCACGTGGCAGTCCCCAGGCATGCGCCCTCAATAGAGAACCAGTTCCCAATGGAGAACTGGTCCGGATCCCTTGCCCCAGAAGGATGTCCTAGCCTTGTTGGGCAATATTGATGTAACTTACGGCTGCTGATTCCTAAGAGACTTTGATCAGTTCCTGTGCTTGACCATAGTAAGGCAACAGATGCAGCCTCAGAGATGAAAAGTTCGCAGGAGCGAACTGACTTCATGGTTTTACTTTTGGATGGAGGGACAGAAGAGCCGTCATAGTTCCACAGATAAACTCGAGAATCATCTCCAATTGACACAATGTGTTTCTCGCTTGAACTAAAGGAGGCTGAGAGTTGACTTCCCGACTTTGCAAGACCTGTTGTATCCAAAGACCATCCATTTAGAAGCCAAACAAATGGAATACTTAAGTTACTCTCTCTATGTTTTTTTTAACAATCTCTCAGTTATTACCCATCACTCGATGCAGTTCAAATTCAAAATTGCAGAATTCTTTTATATGATGATTAGTAAAGTTTTGCATTGTTATGAATATCAATTAACCCGTAGTTATTGAAAACAGCAATTCCTGTCTGCAATATTTGATTATCACCTGTAGCAATAGCCTGTCCATTACCTTTGTACTTTTGGATGATATCCGAACCCTCAAGGACCCGAATTTTGCCATCCTCTGATGTGATCATCACCCTTCCAGAATTTTCCTGAGAAAACTGCACAGAGATACAATCTTCTGAGTAATGTAGTGCGAGGCAATAAACTGATGATGAGAACTGACAACAGCATTGTTTCATACCTGAATACTTGTTATCCTGTTGGAAGTCTTCTTACGACCCTCAATGTCTATGATTCTATTGAGCTGGAGATGGACACCTGTGCCGTTAAAATTGGATTTTTAGTCATCTATAACTTTGGAATACTGGACAAATAAGAAGTTCAGAAAGAATTGCTCAAACTTTTGTTTTGCTACTCTGTGAAAGAATGGTTACCAGATGTACTGAAGAGATGGCAAGTGCCTACAACAGAGCCAACTGCAAATCCCTGAAAAGATTCACATAAAAGACACTGTTATCATACATCATGATGACAAGCAAACAAGATTTGCTTTAACGTTAGGAGACCAGGCTTCTTGATCATACTTTTCCGTTGGGTTGGTAACATATGGCAGTTATTACATCTCGAACATCTGCCCAGTCAACAACTCGTCTCTCAGAAACTCCCCAAACTCGAACTTTCCCATCTAGGGAGCCACTTACAAAGTAGTTCTCCTGAACGGGGTTGAACTGAATGCAAGTCACTGTTCCAACTCAAGCAAAAACAGGAATTCAGAATGGGAATTACTTGGAGAGGAACCAGAAAGTTATCAGTTCAGCAAGAGAGCTAGCAACAAGAATCTCCAAATTACCGTAGTCAATATGAAGGAAAACATCAAGGCACTTGTCTGAGCCCAAATTCCACAATCGAACTGTCTTATCAGTGGATGAAGAGAGAAGGCACTGCATTGGGGAAAAAAGATCTCATCAGAGATAGCACGAAATATGGGCTTCCATATGAATTTTTAGAAAAAGGGAATTTTGTTAGAATAGATACTAAACTCACGTTTGAGTTCGACCAAGCGAGGTCGAGAATATCACCCGTGTGACCCTGGAATTCCTGTAATGGTGACTCATCTATCCAGAAGACCTTACTGGGAATGAGAACTGAATCACTCAAGCCCTTCCTTCCAGAGATGAACTTGCCTCTCTTGACTTTGCCTCCTTCACTGAAACAGGTGCCATTGAAATGGGCATCAGCAGAGTTAACTCTCCAAACCCGAACAATCCTATCAGAACCTCCACTGGCCAAGAATTGACCATCGGGGCTAAACTTCATGGTCCAGATGATTCCACTGTGAGCTCGAATCTCTTGCCCTGAGTAAAGTCCCGTGAGCTCTTTGGACCGTTTCTGCTTGTGCTGGACCTTCAATTTACTCATCACGGGCGATTTGCTTCTCTCTTTGTGGTCCGGTCGTGCAGAAAGAGAATCTGCTACCAAATTACTTCTCCTATTTAAGGGATAACTCCACCATCTATTAAATTTCCTCTTACTCGTGCTTTTTGCTTCCTGCTTCTCTGGTTGTCTGCATTTCCAGGAAGAAGGGGATTCATTCTCTTGATCTTTTTCTGAATCTTCTATCAACTCCTGTTCATCGATCCCTGACTCTGTGCTAGAACTACCTGAGCTTTCTTCCACAGAATCACTGTCCATATCACAAGAGATTGAAACTGCTCTGCTCGCCTCGCATAATCTCTCACCCTCTAGCCTAGAAGAACCCGTAAATTCTGCAGAACCCATAACTCGAAGAAAGTTTTCTCGCCTTTCCATGACGCTTGTGGGTTCATTCACCCAAACGCCATAATCAAACTCTTCCTCACATGGCAAGAAGTACTCGACCGAATCAAAGAACTGATCAGAACTCTCTCCCATAATATTGGAGCCCTTGATTTCTCAAATTCTTCAACATTAAATATTAACAAGAACAGCCTCTTGAGCTCAACGTCACAAAAACAAGCTTTTCTAACAGGCAACTCAACACCCAATACTGAGAACCATAATTTCTGGGCTCCAGTTCCGCCCGAAAATAAGGGGACAATGCAGCTAGAGGCTATAGTAATCCTCAACCCTTACACGTGAAACTATTACAGGCAGCAAAATTGTCAAGGTACGAGGTGCCCAGGCCCCAATCCTAAGAGGATCCCAAAAGAACTCTTACTGAAACTTATCTCTTGCATGTTACTAAACCCTCGAAGCCACTGAAAATTGATCCCAATGCTGCAGATAATATAAGCAGTAGCCGGAACACAGAAACGTGGCAGCAACGAAATAGATAAAACGGTTGAAAGGCCAAACTTTTTCTGGGATTTTTACCTTGAGCTCGACTTAAAGAAAGACAAGAACTGACTGCCCCCCAAAATTCCAATCTAAAATGGTGGAGGAAGAAAACCTATTAGGAGAGTAAGGAGACGGGGAGAGAGAGGGACACAGAGCTGTGTCCACCACAATTCTTCAGTGTCCTTCCTCAATGCCCAAAATCGCTCTTCACGAGTGTACTTTTATAGTTGGCATCTCCCGTCCCCTTGTCGACCCGAAAACATTATGAGGGCCAAGACTTGATGAGGGTATCTAATAGGTTCGGGATGAGAAAACTTTCTGCGATGTGATGAGCTGAGAGTAATCGATCGTCTGAGGGACAAAAAGGGTATCGAGATCTGGGAAATGTGCACGAGGGACAGGCGCAAGCGGCGCAGGGGAGTCCAACAAAGATGAGGTTTTCCTTTCTGTTCCCTGTTAGGGGAGGAGGAGGTGGTAGAGAGGAGGAGAGAAAAAGAGACTTGTTCTTCTCTTCTCTGATTCTTCTTCGGTTATCTTCTTCCTCTGCAAACTAAATAGGCCAACTACCACTGTTTACGCTGTCCGTGTTTTCTCCTTTTTCTAATTGAATTGAGTGTTTCGTTTGCGGTGAACTCCAACACCAACACTTCCTTGCGGCAATAAAGTAAAAAGCGCCAAGAAGAAGAAATGGTATCATCAGGCACCACCCAATTAAAGAAAGTCAAAGCACCGTTAACTACCCGAATTAAATAAATACTTTTTTTATGGAGGGCAAAAATCGAAAAACGAAAACTTTCACAGCAAATGGAAGAAACCGTGAGGATTGGATCGGAATATTAAATGCCCATGCTGCAATTTAAGATCTTGAAGGGCATATTGGGCAAATTTTCCTTCAAGAAACCTAAAGTTTTGGGTACCCAGTTGAGCAAATTGACCGACAGGACCAGAAAAGACCTTCAAGAAAGGGTAAACAAATCGGAACTAGACCGACTAAGGTGAGACCGTACAGTTTCGTTGCCATTTTGGATCCTTTTCAACGACAAATTGCTCCTCCGTTTAAATTGCATTGGAGGAATATGCAGAGGAAAAGGGACAAGTAAAAAACGTTAGATATTTCTATCTCAGTAATAATTTAATGAGAAAGTGCGAACCAAATTATCAATTAATATTCCTTCACTTGATCTGTACTTCCGAGCATTACAAAGGGGTTAGGATTATTGAAAGATTTTCACGGAGGAGAGAGGGGAAAGAGGAATAAGACCAGACGGAGACAGGCTGTGTTGTGTGCCAAGTGAGGGAGAGCCCACCTAGAAGAGGCTCTGATAATGCTACTCTCGCCCACTAGGAGCCAAAACTACACTTAGAAGGCTATTGCAGTAGCAGCAGCGGTGGCAGCCTACTATTCTCTATTCTATCATATTCTATTACCGCTAATTACTGCACATTTTTTAGACTGTTTTAATTGTGTACACTTTCCTGGACAGGAGCAATGCTCGTGCAGTTCAATTTCAATGTGATGGCCTGGTTAGTTTATAAGTATTTTAATCCCCCATGGAAAAGCCAGGAAGGTAAGAAGGCCCCAGACAACTCTGTCTACATAAGATAGGATAAACACTTTTATAAATTTTAAATTTAATATTTTATTTATACATAGTAAATATCAAATCACACGAGAACCAACTTATGCCGTTAGCAGGGATATGATCAGATCTTGACAAGAGGCAGGACGTGTCAAGTCAACACTTCTGAGCAGCAATTTTTTTTAGAAAGGAATTCAATATGATGGAATGTAAATTTTATTTCCTATTTAATATTGGGTTTACTTTGGATTAAAAAAAAAAGTAAAAATTCATGCAAATTAATCACACGTGTCTTAGGAACGCATCCCATACGGTCTCCCCAGTCAGTGGCAATGCTGCACGAGACTCTCTCTCTCTCTCTCTCTCTCTCTCTCTCTGTATTCTGTTCAGTTCTCTCTGTAAAATCGCAGTAAAAGAAACTTTTAAACAACGTGTTGGTGAGTGTTTTGGTGTCTATTCATTGGGTTCTGCGAGTGTTTTTCAGCTTATGTTCCACCTATCTCCATTATTAAAGATGGGCAGCAGTATAAATTGCACGTCGTTTAGGAGAAGGAGAAGGAGAAGGAGAAGGAGAGGGGAAGGAGCAGCTTTTAGGCAGGAAAGAGAAGTAATGCTTTGCTGCTAAGCTATGCAGCTAATATCGTCTCACTAGTCACTAGCCCTGCGTATATATATGCTTTTTACGGGTTTGACCCAAGCGAGGAGTCCTCACCTCACGTGACTCTACGGAATTCATCGTGAAGGCAATGAACACTATAGAGAGACTGGACTAGACTTGGGAGAACCATACGTAATATCCTTCTTTTTTCTCGTTTGGGGACCAGTCCTAGACACTGGCTCTCTTTTACCATTTCAAGAAAATTAGGATAGCTAGATTTAGAATATAGCTTGCACTTGTGCTTGTACTTTTGTCCTAGCTCCTTTTCATCCATTCACCTTATTCAATTTCAAATTCAATTTTTTTTACTTTATCCTTCTCTTTTTTTATATATATTTTTTAAACTCACTCACTCATCTATGTAACTTATTTAAAAAAAAATTAAAGGGTCTCGAACAAACAACAGTGTGTATGTACACTGCGATATCTATGATTTTAGTTGACTGTGACTAATATCATGTTCTTGGATTTGGAGGCAAAGGAAAGAAGGTTCCACTTTTTTAAGGGCATCACGGAGGCTTTGGGATTTTAGTAAAAGATCAATTAAGTGGAGCTAACCAGAACCGCATGCCAAAAAACAAAATCTCAGTAATTTATTTTCGGCGGTGCGGTGGTGTGATAGCACCTTTCACTTAAAATTGGGAGATTCTCTTTCACAATACTTTTTTCTGTGTGATTTCGTGTCCATTTCCATGTCACCTATTTCTTTTTTATGCCCATATATATATATAGATAACTTATTTCAATAAATATATATTTTAACCATAATTTTTAAAATAGACAGGACCGAAAACCGGTATACGCATAAGTTCATGAGTCGGACCAGGATTTAATAGGTTGAATTATATATTTAATAAATAATATTAATAATATAATATTACTAATAAATTTACATAATATTATAATTTAAATATGATTTATAATAAAAATTATTAATATAATCAATATATTAAGCACAAGTTTAACATAAAATATAAATATAAGTTTAGTAAAATAAAATAGGTACAGTATAATAATTTTTTATTTTTATTAATTTTAAGTTAACCGATTTTTTCACCGTTTCAATTAGGTTCACCAGTTTGACTGATAACCTCCTGGTTCAACTGGAGTTGACATATTTAAAATTACAATTTGATATTTTATAAGAACCGAATCAGATAAGTGATCAAATTAACTAGTCCAGTCTAGTTTTTAAAATTATAGTTTTAACTAAAAAAACTCTGTTAAATCTAATAGGTGAAAACTTTTCCGACGTCTCATGCATGACTAATGCAATTTATGCATGCGATAAACTGTTGAGACCTAGAGAAAGAGATTCAGCAAGGTAGCATTTTCTATTATTTAGATTTAAAGATTCTTAGTTCAATTTCCATTAACAAGATTTCATATGCCCTTTTATTTCTTATTCTCTCATATTCTCTTTTAAATTTCTTAGATTTTTCTTATAATTAATAAATAAATAAAACGCTCAATACTTCAATTTTCAAACTTCTCAATTAACATTTACTTGAATATCATGAACACGTAAGCAAAAAGGCTCCAAAATACCCCCTAAAAAGGGGAGACAATGGATTTCGGTTTAAAGAGATGACAAAGGAACATAGTACGTGAACAATAATCACTATCAGATGGCACGGAATCTCCCAATTTGTAAATTGAGGGTAATGAAATCATATTAAAATCTATGGTTTACCTCACCCCTTCATGTGATTAATTGCAAAGGCTATGGGAGAAATTGTCCTTATTATTATTACCCACCATATGGGAGAAGAAAGTGTTGCTTTGGTTTGTACAATCCCATGTCTACATTTCCAATGCACCCCAACTAGTACGTATTGGATGTACTCTTTGATGTGTTTGATCAGGAAGACTCTGGAACACGTTTTTATTAGTGTCCACCCTGCATAAATGTTTTTTTAAAATGCATGTACCATTTTTTATTCAAAAATCAAATATATTATAACTGGTCCAGATTTTATATGCTATTTCATATGTTTAATAAAAAGGACTTTGTAGAAAGTTTTTACTGATATCCACATATAGATGTTGTTCTAAGGACCTAATTGATGTTTGGAGGAAGAAATTGATGTTCAAAATGCCAAAAAAAGGGCATAATTGTTGTTCTGATAACCTAATTGATTTCCACAATGACTTAATTGATGTTTGGTGTTCAAAAGAGTGTTGTTGATGCTCAAGATCTAAGATGACTTAGATGATATGCAATAATAAGTGATGGACTATTTAAGAACATAATATGTTTTAGCATATAAGTAAATTAACACACATCATATGAAATTTTAAAAGGAGTTGAAATCTGAAACTAGATGCATCAACAACCAACCATAGTATGCTTAAACAATAGAAAATCTCAAAAATAAATGGATCTTTCCTCTAATGGTATTAGTGATTAACCTTGACTGGTGTTCCTTGCCTCGGTTTCTGTCTCTTCCGTCACTCATTGTTTTCTTTAAAAGTATGTCTCAACTTTTAGATGAGATTTTGACTATGTGCATTTGATCAATTGGCTCAATGAGATGCTCTCCCACATGCTCTGCACTTTAAACTTTCTTTCCTGCTTCAACAATGGGAATTCGAAGAGTTACAGTAGAGAGAGAGAGAGAGAGAGAGAGAGAGAGAGAGAGAGAGAGAGGGAGCTAAGTTAAGCCATGTAGTAGTTAGTGTGTTTGAAGGCTTAGATGAGATGAGATGCTAACCATGTGCAATTGAGCAATCAGTTTGATGAGATGCTCTCCTACATGCTATGTGCTTTAGAGTTTCTTGTTTCAACATTGAGAAGATGAGGAGTTCTAATAGAGAGAGGGCGAGTTAAGTGTAGTGCAGTGAATGGTTAAAAAAGAAGAGGGAGAATGAGAGGGATTGATGAGTACAACTGATACTTTCTCTTGAAAATGACTAAATTGATATTCAACACAATTTCCGTTACATTCAAATGGTAAATATTTGGGACCTCATTGATGTTCAATGAAAGACTTAAATGATATTCAAATTTCACAAGGGCTTACTTGAAAACTAAGGGGACCATATTAATGTTCGAAACGATGAAAACGATATTTTGAGGACTTAATTGATATTCGGATAATGAAATTGATGTTCGAAAATGCCAAAGAATGGCATAATTGATGTTTATAAGGACCTAATTGAGGTTCAAAATGATGATAACGATGTCTAATAAATCTCACTATTCAATTCATTGTGAGCTCATAAGAGATCGGACTTGTTTTCACCTAAAAGTCTAAGCTAATAAATGGTGGTATCCAATTTTCTTATAAGTTTACAATATTTTCTTTATTTAATTAATACATGATCGTATATCTCAACATCCGCTCTCACGTGACAATGTAGTCTACTTTGTTATGTGCCATTAAACACTCGCCCTCAACAACTGTATATGAGACGAGTATTCTTCTTTCGATCTTAGAAGAGGGGTAACTAGTCTCGAACCGAGTAATTTTCTTCCGTACTCGAACTTATATTAACTGACCACAAACCAAGTTTCTAGACTCAAGTCAGGCGAGATGCGAGTCTATCGGTTCTGATACTATTTTCGACGTAAAAGCCTAAATTAATAAATGATGACATCTAATTTTTTTATAAGTTCACAACATTTTTTTATTTAATCAATATAAAATAGTATATATCGAAACTTTCTAATACTAAAATTTGTACCTACTAATTTTTTTTTTATATACACCATCTTACGTCCATGTCCTAATTAATTATAACTAATTATGTGTGATATAGAAATATTTCATTTGACAACTTGTTAACGTAGCCATAAAATTTCAAGCAAGTTGTACCGTCAACTTGTTGATAAGCTTAAACTTAGGAGTCAAGTTCGAGGTTGGCATACGCACATGTCTGTGCAGATTGCCATTCTGCATAAATGCGGGCGGACGGATGTACGGAGCACATGAATGCGCCATCGATTAAATTCGAGGTCTTGAGAAATTAATTTTTAAAAGGAAAAAGAACATTTTCCATTAAAAAAAGGAAAGAAAAGAAAATGGAACAGTTCCAAACTTCATGGCGTCCACGAGTGCCACCGAGGCGGTGGACAAATCTCACGGTCGGCTAAAATTCTTTATACGGCAATTGGCCTTTTCTCTCTTTTCGCGTTGGCAGTCTCGTATGTTGATGTTATAATTTAATAATAATCCAATGTGTAAGTCGAGCGGATTTGTTAAATAATAAAATTTCTTTAATTATAAATTTTTTAATTTATAAGATTTAAATTTAATATCTCATTTAAACATTCAGAATATTTGCTTTAATCAACTCGTATTAATTGTATAAGTTGGACCTTTTTGGGTATAAACCATATAGTATCCAAAAGTTCATACAACTCTCCTAATGTAAATTCTTTGATTGTAAATTTATAAAATTTGGAATCGAGATATCATATGAGAAGGAGATATTCTGAACTATTTCAACCGATTTTATTTTTAATTTATTTGAATTGGTTTGACCTTTAAAGAATAAGTCCAGAAATTGGAACATTATTGAAAAGACATAATACCGACTAATTTAACTCGAATAGAGTTTGGTTGGAAATAGGATTTATACACAAGATTTAGCGCTGAAACCCAGTGTTTTCTGTAAGGGCACCTGCGTGATTAAATTAATTAAGATGTGGATTAATTTAGTTGCCATTTGTCTCGAGACTCGGCGGCCGCGTAAATTTTCAGTCAGATTGCGCAGAGAATCTCGAGAGTCGAAGCGTCAATTTTGAGACCTAAATGGGCAAAGTAGAACGATTAACTGTCATTTGACTTTCAACCGTGTAATCATTCATCATCCTCCATCCCCCTTGAATCAGTCTCTTCTCATGAGAATTCGATTCTTTTGGCGTCTTCTGCCCACGCAACTCAGCAATTAACTATGAAAATTCGCATTCATCCTCCTTTTTTTTATTATAGCTTCCTGCAAGCATATTATATCTTCTTTCACTTCATATCTATTATTGGAGTTGGGAATTTCTTTCTCGTCTTCTTTCATGTGTATAACAAGGGTGAGCATATAATATAATTACTAATGAACTTATAAGAAAATGTCGACAATTAAGTTCCGAGACAATGAGTTAAGATGAGGATGAGATCTACAGTTCCCAGCTAGGGTTTCATTTTGATGTGGGAGAGAGACTGATTGGGTGAGACGATGGTTTGGCTTTTTTGCTTCATATATATATGTATATGTATATGTATAATACATATATCAAATTCAATAAATATTAATTCAGCCAATACTGAAGATTATATTTTTTTAATATAATTTTTTTTATTTATAAAATTTAAAATCTTCCTCAACAATAAAATATATTAATTTACCTCAACTAGTTGATTCATCTTCAAAAATGATGATTGCTTGAGAGAATGGTTTCTTTGTCCATCCTCTTTTTGGTGAAGTGTCAAGATTACGATTTCTACAAAAGCTAAAATACGTATCTCAAGACCGTTCAAGCGTCGGTTTATAAGGTGGGGTTCAACTTTGCGTACCCACTTCAACCGGATACGATATCCGTGCCTCGAAAAACCAAAATAAGTCAGTTCTCTCATTTCCGATTTTTCAATTCGCTCCTAGCTAGTGCTATGGCGGGCATTTCCCCGTTGGACAGATGCACGATTGATCTTACACGATGGCTACCGGACCATTCCTAGAAAATCAAATGAAACAATTGCCATATGGCAAGTTTAGTCTGTCGGGCAAATTTGTAAGCTCCCGTTTCGTCATCGGTAAGGTCAACTTTTCACTTCCCATGAGCATTTACTAATTCCTTACTCGATACGCATAAATTCCAATCGTATGGGATATAAAACTTAGAGTCTGCTTCACACTACTACATGCTCAACTTTTTTTTAAGTCAACAATATCTAATATTTAAAAGTTTAATAAAAGTTGATTAAATTACATTTGGCAAAAATGGACTTATTATATAATTAAATTATTTTTTCTATTTTTAATATTTAAATATAAATTAAAAATATATATACGCTGAATTATCTTGATTAATCCTTACTGATTTGAGTGGTTATCTTATACTATAGGACAAACCAAATTAAACAAATGCGACTTTAATAATGGAGTAAACTAGCCAAGAAGAAAAAGACACACCTAAGCAAGACAATTGGTCCCTAGTAGTTAGGAGCATATCTCCGTTCGATCTTCTCTCGATTTCCTCTCCCTTGAAGCTAATAGGTGGCTTGCCCCGAATTCCCTCAGTTGTTTCCTTATACTTTATTTTTAAATTAATGGAATAATAAAAAGAATGAAATTTTCCTTGGTTTCATTTATAAAATATTAAATTCATATTTAATTTAAAAATATAGATTTATATCTCATCAAAAAAATTTAAACAAAAAGCCTCTTATACATCAATATAAATTTGATCAACTGATCTTTGATAACGTTTCCTTGATCAAACTACAGGAGTCCATGAGCCATGCTTTTTTTTTTTTCAGGTCTAACACTTCAGTTACCATGAGTTGTAAATTTGATTATTGTGATCGATTAGAAATTGATATTTTCCTTTCAATCTTATACCTAACTAAGAGTGAGCTAATACAATAATGTGCTATGGTAGCATGTAAAATCTTCACTGGGCTCGTAGGAGATTGAAATAAAATCCAACATGAAAATAGTGTATAGCTACTCTTTTATATAATATGATTATTTTGATAAATTCTCAATAAGAGATCTTATTTATCAATAATAATAATAAATTATATATTTCTCACTCTAAGACTAAATTTTACCACTGTTAATTAACTTTACTTTTATAGGGTAGAGATGAGTAATTAGAATCTCTTAATTAAAAGTCGAGAATAATAAAATTATGTTAAGATCTGCTTATTACCCTAATTACTTTCATTTCCTGAGGCTTTCTTGCACAATTACCCAGGTGTCAAGTGCCAACTAGCACTTGGTCAGCTCTCGTCGACGTTTACAGTACACAATCGCATAATTTTATATAATTATTTGTATTTTGAAAAAAAAATGATTATTTGTAGCGTTACCTTCAGATGGGTTCAATTTTTATTGACAATGCAGAGCCTGAACTTTAATTAATGCCAACGCACATTTCTGTCTGGTCGATCAGCCCATCAAGAAATGCCCACACTGAGACGTTCAGCATCATTTGCTCATTGTCCTATGCTGTCAACTTGTCGAGTAAATTTATCAAGTCAAACCTCGCGTGGTCCACGATCAATTAAATCATCGTTTAGTTTCTAAGCTATCTACTCTAGGCTTGCGCTTCGGGGTTTGAACTCCATGAAGATGTCTTTATATGCCAATTGTCCTGCAGATCCAGTGACATAGAGAGCTCCTGACGATTAATGTTAATTAGTATTTTCTTTTATTACAGTTAGGTTTTTAGAAATTAGGGTTTTGATCGTGGGGTTCTCTAAAGGAAGAAGCCTTTGTATTCGATTAAAAACTGCATATGAAGACCCCACTGATCGCATGTTCTCAACTTGTTAACAGATCAGTCTGAGATAATCTTATCATTTTGACTAGCAATTTGCACGATTTTCAAAGACATCACTAAATTAAGTGCTTATCTCGTCCAATTCCTCCCACTACGCCGCCCCCCCCGCCCCCGCCCGTTTTTTCCTGCGGAGCATCGAAAAACTTTATGGCCTATCCATTGAATAGCACAGTACGTATAGTGAAAGGTAACATGAACTATTGATTTTTTAAAAAAATATATTGATATGATTAAGAGCTGTCTGATTAATTTGCTGGATGACTTAATAAGTGGATCATAAAGGCTGATGTGCCTATGAACCTCTAAGAGATAAAAAAGAAAAACACATCTAATAAAATCGGTCTAACTTATAGTTGAGTTTATCAACTCATTAAAAGATAAGATTTTTTTAATTATATATA
>CXYZ01006789.1:634382-644889 GCA_900006705.1 Sonneratia caseolaris
TTATTAAATTATCTTATTTCACCTAATTTAAATCCATTCTTTATTTTTCTTTTGATATCAAGATAATTATAATAATTCCTCCTACGTAGAAATAATTCTCTATTTAAATTTAATCTTACATTTATCGAATACCATTAATTTCTTTTGAATTTCTCTCTCCTCAAATAAATTTCCTAAATTCATTCCTCAACCTCAACCAAGTGATATGGATAGTGGATCCTTCACAAATAATGGCCCCATTTGCAATTAAATCAAAGTATGTGATTTCCATACATGTAACATGTATTCATCTTCAAGTATATTGTTCCACCGGCTCTTCAGTTCATTTTTTGTTGGGATCTCTCTCTGATACATCAGCAAGTTCATACTATAGTCTCTAATTAATCCATCATTGGACATTGATTATGGGACTGCCATGGAGATATTCGAAGATATGATCTTGGACCAGAAGTTGAATGATATAAAGTTAGTGATTAAAGGGCATCGGGTGACAGATAATGTCCTGAAATGGCTCCGTGTGAACATACGATCCCGGGTATTGACATCAACAACCCGATGATTTTCATATAATAATCATTTCGCGAATAGAGATCTCTCTCATAATATCTCGAAACATGCTGATGGGTAATTAAGAATGTGGAGAATTCAAACTGGTTGGTGGTCGAACTTTATGCATGACTTATACATACAAAGATAGTCTAATAAGCTGTACTGGTATCCTCTAATTAAATTTGGTGAATACAAGTAAGACCTTTCAGTTCAATGCACACGCACACGTAAGAGGGAGGTGCACAACTTGTGATTAGGCTGAAAGAACACATAATATAGAGCAACATAAGAAAACACACACTACAAGAAGTTTATATTATTGTGACAATATTTTTTATCATAATATATTAATTTTTTGTTATGATATAGTTATTATGACAAAATTATTTGTCACGAATTTTGTCACAAAAAGCTCGTCATAATAAACTTATTGTAAGAAATAATATTTTGTCAAAACATGTCAATTAATTCTTGTGACAATATTAAAGTTTGTCATTTAAAGTTGATATATTATGACTAAAGTTTCATAACAACATTGAAATAATTTTGTAACAATAATTAAAATTTGTCAAAAAAGAATTTAATATTTGACAATTAAAAATTAAATTAGTTAAATTTAAAATAGAATTTAAAGTTATTTTCATTAAATATTATTTAAAATTTTTATTTTGACGGTTTATCTTGACAAATTATTCGTCAAAATTATTTTATTTTGACAATTTATCTTCACAAATTATTCGTTGAAATAATTTTATTTCAACGATTTATCATGATAAATTGTTTGTCATAATTATTTGATGTTGATATTTTATCTTGACAAATTATTTTGTCAAAATTATTTTATGTTATGATTTATTTTGACAAATTATTTGTAAAAATCACTTTATTTTAACAATTTATCTAGACAAATTATTGGCTAAAATTATTCTGTATGAAATTTTATGGTGTCTAATTAATCATAGAAAATTACATAATCTAGTAGGCTAATTATAATATTCATCCGATCACTACATATTATATTTACTATGAAGTGAAATAACATAAATAGTTTTTGACATATGTTAAGGTCTATCAAAGTAGTAATATTAAAATGTTGAAAAAACAAGTACAAATATCTACTAAATTTAAACATGACAAATGAAAGACATATTCCATAACATAATAATGATCTTCATCAGGTTGTTGCATGATGGTCTTCACTCCATTTTGCATATGCCAATGTCATCTACAAAAATTGAAAAATAGAAAAGTTATAGTAAATGTCAATCCAAAAATTAAATGTTTCCAATTCTAGTCATATAAAAATTGAAAATAATACACATTTACGTAGCTATAAATATATAATGCAAAAAGTTTAATGAAAGTAACGGTCGTAGTAAAATAAAAGAATCACTACCCAACTAGGTCAATAGAGTACCAAAGAAGTTGAAACTATATTACTATTTTCAAAAGATAACTAAATTTAGTAAATACCATCACTAACCAAAAAGATGTAAAACATGCTAAATAATCTATCCAATCTAAATCAAAAGTGTACACCATAAACTATATAAAGACATGATATGAGAAATAGATAATTAACAAAATGAACATCATAATATCTAATAGAACATATGAAGAGGTTGAGAATCAAAAGGAGTTAAAGATAAGTGATCTTTAATTCATATTTTACATAAAAATATCATAGAGTATGTGTTATTGCTATAAAAAATTGAGAGAGTACACTTACTATTTTGTGTTGGAGTGAAAGATGTCTCTAGTTTCAATTCGAGCAATCAATTCTTGCATGGTAACTTCAAGCTTGGAATGGGATGACTTTAGCTCTTCTATGATAGCTTGTTGACTTTCTATTTTTTGCTCGAGCAACTGACGAGATTCCTGTCCATCATCATTAACTTCTCCATACAAATTAGTAGATGATCTTAACATATTTTGTCGCCTAGCCCTATAGCCAAGTCCACGAGCATATCCAGATTTAGGTTTCAAAACCTTCTCAAGAATTTCACTTCCATTTAATTCAGCACCATTTTCTATAGGTTGTGCACACAAAACTTCCATTTGTTCCTGCATAATAAAAGATGATTTATTATTAAGAATAGTTATATATTTCAATAATCAATATATACAATGTTACAAAGATAAAGGTAATTGACCACAATATTCCATTAAATATTAAGATGACTAGATATATGCAATATCATTTATATTTAGCTATATTTACAACACTCAAGTAATGATATAACTATAACAACACAGCTAATAAAAAAGATAAACATCCAGAACGAACCTTTTCATTTAAAACGTATGAAAAAGAAAACAAAGAGGAAACTTAAAGAACAAATACATGAATATAATAAACATTAAGATTTTTAATATTTATGAGGTACAAAGATAAAGCACAACACTACAAGTATGGCCAAAACTTTCATATTACAAAAATATAATATATTAGCTGCAATAAAGATAATTTCAAACTCTTGAATGAAAGTAAGAATTTAGAAATTACATAGTTTTCACGAGCTTGTGGATGGATCCATGTGCCATCGACTTTCTTGTGGTGAACATCATAATAAATTCTCACTTCTTTAGGTCCCACACAAGAGTCCTCTAAATTTTCCTACAAGTAATATAAAATAAAATAAAAATTTACCAAATAAATATAACTTATTTTAGAATCATGTTACACTTACCACTTCATACATCCGCTGGCAAAAAGATTTTGAACCTGAGGTATGATTGACTACAAGTTTATGTCGATTCTCACTATTTGCTTTGCTAGCACGCTATATAAAAAATTAGTGTCACATAATAAGAATAATTAATGATAACTACAAGAAAAATAGAAGTCAATACGAAAGTACTATAGGAAATGAAATGCAAACCTTAAAGTTATCACTCTCAAAGTGCTCACATAAGGGAATCCAATCTACCTCTTCTACATCAATTGGTGGATTTCGACGTGCTTGTTCAGGAGTAGAAAACCTATTATAGTGCTCATGACATCGATGCTTGAATTGCCTAAAACGACTTGCCATAGCTGCATTAACTACTGCTCTTGTATGTGGTTCAGATAGAGAGATTTCAAATTCACTCTACATAATATAAGATATAATAAAATCATTATACATAGTTTACACAGTGGTATTTTCATAGTCATAATTACGTAAAAAAAATGCAGGTAAAAAATTTTGAAAAAATCTATAACATCACATACCTGAAGGCGAGCAAATAAAGGCTCTTTCATCTCATCAGTCACGTGCTTCCAATAAAACACACGTAATGGAGCTAATAATCGAGTAATTATACCTATCTCCATTTTAAAAATTTTTTCTGATGGACCCACCGGCCCATAATTATCTTTAGAAATTATGACACCTTGAATTCTTTTGCCCTCTTTAAGTCGTTTTATAACTTCAAAGCCCTTTGCTATCCCACGACCTCTCTTTGTGGCTCCAGAACCTATAAATATGTTTTCAAAGTGAATTCATATCATATAATTTTGCTATTAGCTTGGGAAATTACAATAAACTAAAAAAGATATGTACAAACCTCCAATTTCAGAATTTGTTAGTGTAGATACCCGTCTACTAGTTTGAGAGCTTCGGTTGGCTTGATCCACTGTACAATTTGATACCATTTGATGACAGTCATTGCTCGTGGATGAGAAATGGAGCTGCGATTCATTTGGACATATTTGACCCAAAGTATGAGCTCGAGTAGTTTTTCTTTGTGAAAATGGCGTCATGATCTATAAACCTGTCAAATATAACAATGGTAAAGAAAAAAGAATTTTGTAACAACAAATTAAAAGAGTACAAATCATATTCAAAATCTTACAGATTAGAAAAACCATTATATATTGATGGTATATATTCAACAGGCCTATACTTTAAATATAAATAATAAGAACTACAATTCTTTACCTTCAAAAGGCATGGACTTAAATGGAATAAATAATTACATATATTAAGTAAATTTAAGGTTAACTAGATAAACTAAAAAAAGGCCTATTAGTGTCTCTAATTCAAGATATAAATTTGAAAATAATGTTAGAAAAAAACCAATGAGGAAGCTACTAAGCATTAGATAGTGAAGACATATGAGTTCTTCAAGCCTTTATCTAAGAATAATAGTAACTTACTCATAAAAGGTTGCTATTTGAACAACACCTATACTGATAGAAAAAAAGAAGAACAAAACTTACTCATAAAAAGGTCTTTTGGCTCTGAAATTAAAAAATTTTAAATTATATTCTTATTTATGAGCCATGTATTCTTTAATAGCTTATTATATGAGAATTTTATATTTAAAAATAATATAATACATTTTAATTAGAATATTTTGAGATTTTACAGTATCAGTAATTTTTTATTTTATATTAGATAGGCGGAATATCTTATTTTCTAAAATTCACGTACCATAATAATAATCCCTAATATTTTTACTTAGAACTATCATACTTCTATGGTCTCCTTCCCCTTCTCATCTTATTCTAAAATTTCCCATCCCATTTATGAGTGTCTTTTAATTGAAAAACAAAATTGAAATTATCCCAAAAATCTCGGGTCGCCTTTCCAACATTTCCCCCCTTTTTTAATACTTGTAAACCATCACAAAGTCAATTAAAAAGATAATATCGACAAGAAAATTGAAAAAGATAATAATAATTTAGATAAAAAGGGGGATATATAATGGGCTTTCTGTAGTGCTTCTTTATTCGGTCTTATAATGCGCCCGCACCTAGCAGAGAAAGACACGGAGAAATTCTTAGGTGAAGTCAGCTCACCACGTCAGAAATGGACTCATCCAACATATGAAGGCCACATGTTAAAATGGGTCCCACTAACTATTACAAAAATGCCCCAAGTGTTCTCCAATTTAGAAATCAGACCAGTTCCCTATCTCCATCTCACGGCCACAGCACAAGTCGGAGAGCAATGTTGGCTCGAGATCGAGCTTCCGACGACTTATGGGTCTTGGAAGCTAGAGATTGTCATCTTCTACATCGAAAGCATCTGATTTTCTATCCCTCAGACATCAAGAATGTCTCCCGACTCCCTGTAATTTCTCTCGTCCCCATAATTTCACCCTCTCTACAATTGCCACCCTCGGCGACAAGACCTTGATCTTGGGCTTCCTCCTTGACCCTGCGTCAAGATCGAGCTTTCCGTGTGAGGATTGAGGATATGAGCTGAATAGCTCAAGTTGAAGTCAATGGACAAAGCTGTACTAGGGATTGGGGAGGGAAGGCTCGAGTCGAAGTCATGGAAGGAAGTTGTCTGATGGAGAGATGGCTGGTGGGTGAGTTGGAATGTGGGCTCCAGACTGGTTCGAGGGTGTCAACGCTGGTCGTTCTTGGAGACTGTTAGCCCCTTAATGCCCGGACACATATATGACTGTTATGCGGGCTCTCAATCGCATAGCAACTTGGACTAGGATCGGGGGAAGACTGCCGAAGGATCATATGGTATGGAAGGGCGAGCAGGCAGGCGATGCGGGCAAAGGGTTCTCCTACAAGACTTGCTCCATGGCGGGTTGGCAGGCGGGGTGCACACGGCTGCCCTTGCAGGATGCGCTCAAGGGCAGGCAACAAGGATGCCCTAAGCCTTCCCAGGACATGCTCCATGGCGAGCTAGTAGGCTACAGATGCGCGCAAGCTCCCATAACACGCTTCCTAGGGCAGGCAATCCGGATGCTCTAGGAATGCCATACGCTCCCACAATTGCCGTTAGGGAAGGCCACTCATGGTCAAGCAGCACTTTGGATGCCAGCAACTCATCCAAGGCACGAGCACAAGCCCAGGACCGAGTTGAGTGTCGGTGGCACTCAGCCGGACTAGATCGACTTTAGTCGTGGGGGCCTGGGCTCCCGGTCAAAGGACTGAACTGGCAAGCAGTCAATCTAACTGCTCCCGTCCATCCAACTGCTCTAGTCAATCCCACTGTTGTAGGCACCAACTCCCGCTCGGCAAGTAGGGGAAGCGGGGCGGCCACAAACTGTGTTACCTACCCCTGCAAGGATAAATGGGACAGCTGGTTGGTAGAAGGGAGGGACACACATGAACACATCAACACATAGACACACACTCTCAGGCAAGCAAGCGAGCGAGCAAGCTAGCGCGACGAGGAAAAAAGACTGGAGCAAAGGAAGGGAAGTCCTTGACAAAAAGCCGAACCAGGAAGGCCGGCCGTGCTGTCTCCAGTTCCTCCCAGCCGTGCGTGGACTCCCAGGGCGAGTTCACCTGTCCAAGTGCGGGACGCACAAGGCACATACTTGGCTTGTCCATATAAGGTCGTGTAAGAGTTTTGCGTGTTCTTATAATCCGGTTTGTGAATACCAGTGAGATTTCTCTTACCTTGTATTGTTCGATTCTATTCCTTTGTTACTAAATCTCGCCGAGCTGCATTGCTACGCGTGTTTGGGTTGGCTAAGAGTGTGTAGGACACTGCTCAGCACTATCGCAGAAATGAAAAATTTTTGGTGAAGTTCGACCCCTGTGACAAAGACCAAGGTCGGAACGGGGTGCGAGGCCAGACACAGATTAGAGAGAGTGGACGTGGGGATGGGGTGGGCAGATTTTGAAATATTGAAAATTTGAGGTATTTTTGTAATAATTGGAGGGAACCATTTTGACGCGTGGCCTTCATGCATTGGATGAGTGTATATCTGACGTGGTGAGCTAGGCTCACCTAAGAATCTCTCGACAAACACGACATGCCTTCGACCCAAATTTTAACTCGTTCTTTGAAGTTGTCTTGTGGCTGAATTTTGATGCCACGCGCGTCATTGTTAAATAATGGAAGAATGGCTGATTTGGTCCTCGTTTTTAACCTTTACTATTTTTGTCAATTTCCTCGTGAGCCTTTATTTCTTATTATACTTATTCTTAATCGTTGGAATTTTTACTACTTTAGTCTCCCCGTAAAAAATTCTGTCCAAACAGTACCATTCCTGTTAGAAAAATAATTTTTTAAAATTAAAACATCTCTAAAAACTTAAAAGAAAAGGTGAAAAAGAACATAAAAACACACTAAGCAATTGAAAGAAGAAAATCAAGGTATGAGGCAATAGCTATGGTTATTGTTGTTAAAAGTGTCATCCTTGCAGATTTAAAATGGGCCTAAAACTTTTTAACTCGATTACAGTTCAGCTTATTTACTTAATAGATTGATACGATTTATATAAATATGAATTGACTTAAAACTATTTTAAATGGGCCAGTTAATGGTTAGGACCGGTTTGGCCAGTGAACTGTTTATCTTTTTAATTTTTTTAAAAAATTTGTTTTAAATGAATATTTTTAATTTTTTTTAAATTTAAATTCATCCAATAAAATCTGATTGTTAATTTGCAGTATTTTTTATTATCTAGCCAGTTTAGCGAGGTGATGATCCTGGCCGATTATGGTTCAACGGATCCATATTTTGAAACCAGCCCATAACCGCTCCTAACCCACTAAGAACGGTTATGGATCGGGTTAGGAGCGGTTCGTGCCAGTCCCAAGTTTAGACAGTCTGGTTATGAGCCAGCCCAGCCTGTTTAACATTTTTAGCTGTGTTCTCCCATCCCATCAATTTTCAGTCCCATAGTGGGAGTCGAAATGCACGGGGTGGGGCCATGACCGGCTGCCACCGCCCCCTCGATTAGGGTCACCAACCATTCAGGTATTGACCGGCGACTCCAATCAATGGGGGTGGAGACCACCGGTCTTGGCCCCATCCCTTCAATTTTGACTTCCATCCTCCATTGGGAATTGGTCTCAAAATTGAAGGGGTGGGGCCATGGCCGCCGGTAGGCGGCCACCGTCCCATCCACTGGAGTCATCGGCCAATTGAATGGTGGCCGGCGACTCCAATGCCCCACCCGTCAAGATTCATCCCATTCCCTTTCCTTCGGCTCCTCTGTGTTTCCTTCTTTTTTTTTCCTCCAGAAATCACATTTTTTGGATGAAAAAGTACAATTAAAGGGAAAATTTAACTTAATGACTAAAGTGGCAAAATTGCCAAAGGTTAATGGGTAATAATGACAAAAAATAAAGTTTTAGTATGAAAGTGGTAAAAATGGTAAAGGTTGAGATCAAATCAGTCATTTTCCCTTAAATTAGTTGGCCATGTTCACCTTCTCGAAACATGTACAAAACCTATACACAGTTGGGATATAAAGGCATTTTCTGAATATTGGAAACATGAACACACGAAATATGTGCTCGTTGAACATATTATAATTAAGGGAAAATTAATAAAATAATTCCAAATTTTGTGTCAATTTAAAATTTTATTATGAACTTTTAATATTTGATAAAATAATAATAAATTTTCATTTTGATAAACCATTTATCATTTGTTCAACATTTTATCCAAAACATTAATAGAGAGTTTTATCCAAAACATTGATAGAGAGTCTGACGGGCTGTCACTTCTTACTGAAATGATGGAAATGCCCCCATTTTCTTTTTCATGTAATGGCTCGCCGATTTCAAAGGATGCAAAATCAGCATTTGAAAATTAAGGCATAGAAGAAAAGTTGTCAATTATTTTGATTTGGGAATTTAGGCTATAATTAAAGATGCTAACTTCACGAAGGTCTTCTAAGTAGAATCGAGGGAGAAGAGAGAATGTAATTGGAGGCAGCTAATGGTTTTTGTTGTTATGCTTTGGTTTTGTGTGAGAAAAAATAGTCAGTTAACATTAGCACCATGGCTTGAAATGTAATGAGAGGATATGTTATATTATTTAGTACTTTAGTTTAGTTTAGTGTATGTTATAAGTGTTTTATGAAATTATAGGTGAGATTGTAAGTGGTAATGTGACTAATGTAATGGGGTTATATGCTATCTATATATATTTTTTCACTTGATTATATTTTTTTCTAATTGATATATGGGTTGACAAAGAAGTTGAAATGAGTAGGAAAATAAGCTCAAATAAAGTAAATTGAAAGAGACTTATATTTAGCGAAAATGAATACTTATATTTAGCAGTTAAAATGTAAATACTAAAATGAACTAAATTCAGTAGATAAAAATATAAAACAAATGAGCTAAAATGAATTTAATTAAACTGTTAAAGAAGCTGAACTTCATTACATTAAAATGGTTATTTCACAAGTGACAAAATGAGTTGCACAAGTGACCCAAACCAATTGTTTATAAAATTGTTAATATATGCTACTATACAAGTGACAAAACAAGATGAAATGAACTATATAACAATTGACCATACAAATCACTAATGTAACCAAAAACAAATTATGGATAAACAATAAGGCAGCTTACACAACCATTTTATATCCCAAAAGACTAATTCAATTACTTTCTATTTTGTTAGTTTAGGTTTAAGTGTGGGATTGCATGTTCATGGTGGACTTGTGCTGCATTGTTGAGTCCCCAAATTAGACCTTCCCTGTAAAAATGTTGCTCATACTACTAGTGTGCTGTTGAAATAAAGATAATAAAATAAGTTAAATTTCTCTATAAAAATGCTAAAACAAATGAGCTAAAATGAATTAAATCAAGCCATTGAAGAAACTTTACTTCATTACATTAAAATGACCACTACACAAGTGACAAAATGAGCCGTACAAGTGACCCTAACCAATTGTTTACAAAACTATCCATATGTACACAAGCAATAAAGCAAGATGAAAAAAACTGCATAACAACTGAATCTATACATTACTGATGCAAGAAAAAAAAAGGACAAATTATGGATAACAACTAATTCTCATAAAAAAGTTAGTCTTAACCATAGTTTTTAAAACCGGACCGGGCCGGCCGGTTCGACCGGTTCGACTGGGACCCGGCCACTCACCCGGTCCGGTTCTCACAAAAAATCCAATTATTATTTAAATGAGGTCAAATTCAATTGAACCGGCCGGTTCTCACTTGAACCAATAAATCCAATTGATCGATAAGTAAACCGGTCAATTTAAAAATAAAAATAAAAATAAAAACATATTA
>CXYZ01006789.1:645007-699723 GCA_900006705.1 Sonneratia caseolaris
TTATAAATTATAATTAAATTATAATATTATATCAATTTATTGGAATATTATATTATTAATATTATTTATTAAACATGCGGTTCAATCCATTGAACCTCCGGTCCGACCCATGAACCCATGAATCCATACCTTGACTGGTTCCCGGCCCGGTCCGGTTTTAAAAACTATGGTCTTAACAATTACTTTCTATAAAAAAAACTGTTTCAATGACTTTCTATTTTGCTACTGTAGCTTTAAGTTTGAGGTTGCATCTTTTTGATTAGTTAGTACTGCTCAGTTTATTTCCAAAATTGGCCTTATGGGTTTGTGAAAATGTTGTTGCTACTGAATAGCAATTGCATCTATTACTCTACTGTTGCTACTTTGTTGTTGAGTAGGTGTCGGACTTGAAAATCAATCACCCGATCTGCTAAAGATCCATAAAAATGTGTGAATACTTGCATAAATATATGTTATTAATATTTTTGTACTAGCTATAACACCATAACCTTTACCTTCTTTCTCTATGGAAAATGGCCTAATCATCGCTTGAGGTTCTAATCTCTACACTCCCTCCTAACCCGTTACAACATAACAAAAATTGCGTAAGTTGCCACCATGGATGATATCTTGGGCATGATTTTAAGTGGCATACTAGTTCTTTCCTTTTTCTAAATATATGAGTTATATTCTCCCATGGTTGTTGTTCTCCTCTTTTGTGAACTTGCAAGTGTAAATATTATATGAATAAATTATTCTCATACTTTCTTATCATTGATTTTTATGTTTTTGAATGAAAATGTCACTTAAGATTATTAATAGAAAGTTTGTTTTCATCCTACAAAACAAAATTGCACCTTCAGTTTGGGAACACCACAAGGGTCAAAATAGAACAAAATTGCTTTTAAAATTTACTACATAATAGTCTAATAAAGTCAAACCTACCTATAGAGTTAAGAACCACCGACTATGGAACAACCGAGACCTACAAAAGTGCTCCACCTTCGACCCTTTCATACTAAGACTTCAACTTTGCCACCAATCAGCAATACCCTTTGCATCGATGATCTTCTATCTAACTCGATGAGAACAACTCTATTGCCCTAGCTTCCTTTACCAATCACTTTCTGTCTTTGCGGGTTCTTAAGATGAAAGGGGGTATTTTTGCCTTCACACCTCACCACATGGGCATTTGGGTCATTTCCACTTTCTTTAATAGGTGTTAACCCTTTCATCAAAGTTTTGGATGAAAGATTAAACGAAGAGGAGATAATTTATCAAAATGAAAGATCATGTTTATTTTATTCAAAGTTAAAAAATTTTAACAAGACTTTAAATTGTTAATATCTTAAATAAATATGAGCTTTTTTTTTTAATTTAGCACAAACTTTTTTACATATCTTAATTAAGTATAAACTATAAGTCGTTTATCAATTTGCACGCTATTCATTTTTCCGTTAAGTTATCATAATGGCATTGTATTACGTCAGTGTCACATAAGGTACTGTTAATCACGTAAGTAAAATTAGTGGGTTTTATAAGATGATTTGATGGAAAACAGATATTACGATAAAATTGATAAATAAAATAAAGTTAACACTTGAAAATTCATGTTAAATGTGAAAAATTGGTCAAAATTTATGCTTAATTAATATATTAACACAACTTTAAATTAACCAAAAGTTTGTGATTATTTTATTAATTTTTAGCAAAAAATAATGTGCCAATTTTGAAAATTATGCATATGTATATATTTATAGCACATCCCTTTTATTAACCTGAGCTTATTTTTATATTCCATGAATTGGGCGGTTGTTTTCTTGTTTCCTACCTTCTTCTATGATTGTGTTTGGGTTTGAGTATTATAAATAGAAAAAAATTGTACATTATAAAAGTTTTACTCTTTAATAGCCTAATTATAATTTCGAATTTGGATCAGTTAAAACTCATTGAGTTTCTAGACATTATTTAAACCAAAAAATCATAGTACTATGAGTTTCAATTTTATCAATGTAACTCATCGTATTGGTCTTGACACACTTTAGATGAATTTCAAGGGATAATAGTACAATTTGAAATCCAAGTAAAATGGCATGTGTAGGAATGTCATTTGGGATAAAAACATTTTCCGATCCAATATTAGATTAATTTGTCCATCCTCGAACGTGGACAAATTCCTCATCTTCCAATTTTTAGGATTAATGTATATATAAATCGAATAAAATTTATGATATAACTGTTGAATCCTACTATATAACCTAAGAAAAAATTCAATAGGTCAATTCCTTGCACCTAGGATGATGACAGACGCAGCAACTTCCGAGATGTAAGTGATGAACCTCATGGCACATGCAATTAACCATCTCAATTGGTCGTCACCTTCACCACAATAATGGATAATTGAGTGCTAAAACAAAAGTGTCACCACCCGGGTAGGTATTGGGCTCAATAATAGGCCCATCGGTAGTACGCGCTTTAGCCCAAAAGGCATAGCTAGGCCCAAACATCCATTTGGGGAACCGTTATGGACCACGGGATCTTTAACAAAGCAGATGACAAAATTCTCATTCTCCAACTTATGCTGGGAATGCAAAATTTTCCCGAAGGGGCACCAGAATGATCAAATTGAGTCGAATTTGCTCGCGTCCAATTTGCGAGATTGCCCCAACCCTTTCTGATATTGAAGGGGTTTAATGTTCCTAAGCATTTTTGGGATAAAAGTTACCGGCAAACTTTGTTTTCCGGTTAAATTTCGAGAAGCAATGTGATTCAATTCAAAGTCAAAGGCCGAATTGTGTTTAACACATCGGTTTAATTGAAGCCCCAGTCGCATTCATTGGGGGGCCATCAACAAGAAGACTAAGCTCGGCCGGGGATTACATGATTGTAGGCCTCTCTTTCAGTACCGAGCCCCAAAAGTGACAACCAATTTGATATAAAGCAGGTCGGTGGCCTTAGAGGAAGTACGAGTAAGATGGAAATAAAGGAACATCCATGAAAGTTAGATGGAAATAAAGTTCGTCACCACTCGTGCTTCATCAGGATGTGCTTCGCAACTTGATTTCGAATCAATGACAGTGGGCAAACTCTAAGTCGCTTTCGCGTAAACTCGTTTGCGTGCTGTGTGTTAAAGGGAAACTAAATATCAAAACTAAAGTCTGGTACCAGAGCATGCTTCAACCTCTGCCCGATTAGACGCAAGAATCCGCAGAGTCTATGCGTGGTATGTATGAGCTTGAGATGCGGCCGTATTTTCAGTTTTGGACAGCATGGTCTTCCAAAATTCTAGAATTTTTGGACTCCAATTCTTACAAAATTGACGTTGCCCCAGTGGAAAGAAACGTGACAGCTGAGCAATTACCTTCAAATCGCTCAAATTGGACTCAGTTGGGTTTGAGAAATTGTCAATTTTGAAAACACCCATCCGGCCTCCAATCCGACATGCAGTTAAAAGCCATTGATTAAACAAAGGAAAAATCCCTTTCATGAGGGGCCACTGCCAGCTTGCTTGGCGGCTCCGAGCCGTGTGGTTTGCTACTGTGACTCGGGGACGGGGTCCGCGGTGGAGAGGCTCGCTGCCACCGCAGGAGGAGCAACCACTGCCGTCAGGAGCCGCGTATTAACCCGGAGGTAGGATCCGATTAGGTTGCGGTTTCCACCTCTCCCCAGGGCGTGGTCTCGTGACCCGAAGATCACGATAAGGAGGTCATCCTCCCTAATGTCTCGGAGGAGTGATCTCATCGTGATTATTAAGAGACTGAGACGGGCGGCGGCCGGGCCTGGCGGCGGCCAGATTTTCAAGGGAAGAAGTAAAGGGCTTTGATCAGATTTGACCGGTCAACATGAACATCTGTCCCACGCGCTAAATAGATCAATTTAAATTTGTTTATATGATCTGATTGCATCAATTGATTGGTTTTGTTTTTTGTTTAGTTTGGGTCAGATACCATTGATAATAATTGTTAGGCATTGATCGGCTAGACCTGCTAGGTTGACCCATTTAGTTAGTTAGATGTCAAGTAATACATTTAATTTAACCCATTTGAGAGTAGTCACAGCATTTTTAATTAGTTAAATTACATATTAAGTTTTTATCACATAAAGAATTGATATGTCAAGTGATCTATGTAATTCAGTTAATTAGGGAGTTGCAATAGCATCCATGATTGGTTAATTATGCATAGAGTATTTAGGATCACATAGAGTCTTGAAATCGATTGTCATTAATCATATTAAATATTATAAATTTTATCCCATATGATTTTTCATTATATGTCTATAATTAATTAGGATGAAATAGCACATTATTTTCTTTGACTTGCCCACAAGAATTAGGGATTTTAATGTGTTATTTTCATCAAATTAAGCTTAAATATGGATCTTGAAATAAAACTTAGCTTTTTGTTGAATTGATTCATATTTGAAATTGCATGTTTACATTGGTAAATCATGCATTAAGTTAGCCTTAATTATGAATCATAAGTATGCTTATTTTATTTATTACAGCTATGCGATATTTTAGTTACTCTTATTATAAAACTAATGTTCCCAAACGTATTGGAGATAATTATAAGACATAGTGGGAGAAAATTCTCCTACATTTAGGTTCCTTGACATTGATTATGCTACAAGGACAAGGAAAGAGGAACCGCTTGCTCTTACAAGCGCTAGCAGATCTTATTGAAATTACATTTTATGAACAATGGGAGCAATCTAATTACTTGAGTACAATGTTCATTAAGGCGTGAATACTAGATAGTATTTGTGGTTCCATTGGGGAGTGTAACAATGTTAAGGAATTGTTTAATGCTCTAGATAAGTAATTTGAGACTTTAGTTAAGAATCTTGCTAGTACCTTAATTATTATATTATCTACAATGAAGCTCATTGAAGTAAAGGATGTATGATAGCACATCATGAGGATAAGGGCTATTGTGACCCAACTCAATAAATTGGAGATTGATATATCTAAATCTTTTCAAGTGCATTATTAACTCTCTAGCTTATCAGTATGAGACTTTCAAAATTTTCTACGACACATAAGAAAAATTAGTCAATTTATGAACTCCCAAGCTACTAGCTAAAATGGGTGAGTGCACATCTAGTTACACAAGGGTGAAAAAAGAAGCAATTCATGCATAAGGAAAAAGGCAAAATAGTCATTCATGATGGTGTTAAGAGAGAGTCTCAATGCTATTTCTACAAAAAGAAAGGGCATGTGAAGAAAGACTTTGCCAAGTATAAGCAACAACTTGAAAAGAAACGTATTTCAATATTTTTAGTTTGTTATGAATCTAATATGGCTGATATTTGCCACAACAAATGAATTGATTTTTGTTCTATAATCCATATTTCCAATACTATGCAAGCTCTTTCTAAACTAATGGAAATTAGTGGGTAATGAGCATTGCATCTATATAAGAAGCAAAGTGAGCTCACATGTGAAGGCCGTTAGAATATTTAGGTTGATTTTGAGTTTTGGATTTGTATTAGATTTAGAAAAGACCTTTCATATTTTGAACTTTTCTAAAAATTTGATTTTCATATCAAGACTTGTACCTTTAGGATATTCCTTTAAGTTTTTCGATACGTTATGTAATTTATTTTACAAATATGATCTTATTAGGAATGGTACAATGTCTCATGGTCTTTTCAAAATTGATTTACAAGATATTTTTACTAATAATGCAAACTAAAGCTAGTATAAAAAATATATGTTTTAGACAGTGATTTCTCTATTTTGTGGCATTGATGGTTGGGACATATATCCCATAACAGAATTAAGAGATTGTTGAATGAAGGAGTACTTTGTCCTTTGAATTTTGTTGACTCGAGACATGTATAAACTACATAAAGGGAAAGCAGACTAATATATCACAAGAAAGGTGCTAAGAGAAACTCATAAATATTAGAAATAACACATACATATATTTGTAGTTCAAATATAAACTTAAGTGGTCAAAACTATTTCATCTCTTTCATATATGATTATTCACTATATATGTATCTCTACATGCTTCATAATAAAAATGATGCATTAGATGCTTTCAAAATTTTAAGTTAGAAGTAGAGAAACAATGTAGAAAGTAAATGAAGAGTGTGAGATCAAATAGAGAAGGAAATATTATGGTAGATATAATGAGGATGGACAAGCACCTAGTCTATATGTGAAAATTTTTCATTAGCATGGGATAGTTGCCCAATACACTGCTTCTAGATCTCCTAATTAGAATGGTGTTGTAGAAAAAAGAAATCAAACATTGTTGGACATGATGCGGAGCATGCTAGATTGCTCTAAGCTTCCCATATTCTTGTGGATTGAAACTCTTAAAATAGCTATATATATAATAAATCGGGTTCCAACCAAGACTATTTGTAAAACGTCATTCGAGTTTTGGAAAGGTTGGAAACTAAGTTTGAAGCATATGCACGTGTGGGATATCCAACTAAAATAAGAATTTATAATTCACAAGAGAAGAAATTGGGCCTAAGGACTATAAATGGATATTTCATAAGATAAGCCGAATAGTCAAAAGGTTACAAATTCTATTATCCATCCCATAGCACTAGATTTGCGAAGTTGAGGAATGTAAATTTTCTTAAGAATGACTTAATAAGTGGGAGTGATTAGACATGAAACTTATCTTTTATGAATGATCATGTGGTTGCACAAACTCCAAATAAAAGTGAAAGACTAGTCATTGTTTGCTATGCACCTCAAGCAAATGCAAAATGCCTGATCATTGAGACTCTACAAATAACCTAATAGATCAACTCCCTTAATAGTTACAAGAAATCACTGAGGGGTTTGTTGTAGAACATGATCCAAAAGAATATAGTGACATACAATTAAGGAGAGTGACTAGGTAAGAAGTATATCTAGTGATTATATTGTATATTTGCAAGAATTTGACTACAATGATGGAGCTGAGAACAATCCTGAGATGATTTCACAAGCAATAAACTCCAATCAATATGTTCTATGGTATGATGCCATGAAAGAAGAGATGAATTCAATGGAATTAAACAGAGTTTGGGATCTTGTCAAGTTAACTATAGGTTCAAAAGCCATTGGGTGTAAGTAGGTCTTTAAAACCAAAAAGGAATCTTTAGGCAACATCAAAAGATATAACGCATGACCTACAACCAAAGGATTTACTCAAAAGTAAGACATTGAATATGTGGAGACCTTTTCTCCAATGTCTAAGAAGGATTTTTTGCGTGTCATTATGGCATTAGTTGCCCATTTTGACTTGGAATTGCATTAGATGGATGTGAAAATAAAATTCCTCAATGGGGATCTAGAGGAGGAGGTTTATATGAAACAATATGAAGGATTCCTCTCTAGCGATGGTGGACATTTGGTGTGCAAGCAAAAGAAGTTCATATAGGGATTAAAACAGGTCTCTCGCAAATGGTACTTCAAATTTCACCACATTATCTCTTCATTTAATTTTGAAGAAAATATTATGGAATAATATATATACCACAAGATTAGTGGGAGCAAAATATATTTTCTAATTATATATATGGATGATATACTGCTTGCAACTACTAATTGGATTATTATATGAGGTGAAATAATTTCTCTCCAAGAGTTTTGACATGATGGATATGGATGAGGCATCTTATGTCATTGGCATTAAGATCCATAGGAATAGAACTTGATGAGTTTTGAGTTTATCAGAAAAAAAAATCTATATCAATAAAATGCTAAAGAGATTCTAGTTGAAGGATTGTTTACCAAGCGTAGCACCCATTATGAATGGTGACAAGTTTAATTTGGATAGGTGCCCAAAAAATGATCTTAAAAGGGAATAAATAAAGAATATTCCATATGCTTCATCTGTTAGAAGCCTTATATGTACACTCAAGTTTGTACAAAGCCCAACTTTACATTTATTGTTGGAATATTGGGGAGATGTCAAGTATTTTAGGGATTGGCCACTAAAGAGCTGCAAAGAAAGTAATAAGGTACCTTAAGGGGAGCAAAGATTATATGTTCATGTATAAGCAAGGAACATGCAATTTGGATGTAATAAACCTTATGTACACTCAGGTTTGTACAAGGGCCAATTTTACATTTGTTGTTGGAATATTGGGGAGATATCAAAGTACTTTAGGGATTGACCACTAAAGAGTTGCAAAGAAAGTGATAAGGTACTTTAAGGGGAGCAAAGATTATATGCTTATGCATAAGTAAGGAATAGACAACTCAGATGTAATAGACTAATTAGATACAAACTTCATTGGTTGTACTAATTCTTAGAAATTGACATCAAGATATATCTTTATGCTTGCCAATGGAGTCATATCATTGAGGAGTGTCAACCAAACTTTGACTGCTACTTCTACCATAGAGGCTAGGTCCATTTCTTGGTTTGAAACTATGTCACATGGTGTGTGGTTAAGGATTTTCATCATGGAGCTTAGGATTGTCGACATTATTATTAAGCCATTGAAGATATTTTGCGACAATTCAGCTAATGTTCATTTGGTTAAGAATAATAAAAGTAGAAAGTCAAAATGAGCATATTGACTTGGATAGAAAAATGGATGGGTGGTAAATGATTTACTAAAACCAAAGTTCGATATTATTTTATTTATCTTTGAAAATTCATGGTAAAATTTTAAATTGATACAAAGTTTATGGTTATTTTATTAATTTTTCCAATTTTAAAAAGTGTCCAAAGTTTACATCTAATTGGGATATTAATCCTATCAAAAGCACCAAGGGAGATGGTCACTTATCATGTGGTGAAATCATCTTTTGCATCGTTATCACCATGTGGTATTATTCGTTGGTGATGTCATTCGATAAAATTTTGATATTTATGAAGTAACAATGTTATCAGTTATTTATTTCCTTTTTGTCTAATATTTACTTTTTATGATCCATTAAGATTTTTTGGAGTTTATTTAAGATTTTTCTTTAATTTTAATAATTAAAAAGATTAATATTTGTGAAATCTTTATTCACGGATATCATCACATGAGAATGCCATATTCCCTGTCATATTACTCGACTAACAAGGAAAGAACCGAGTTGGGATCCATCAAGTTTTGCTTGTGCCCAAGTTGAGATTAGGATTTAATTAACCGCATAAATTAGTACATTGTCGTAGCGCAAATTGCTAGAAGCCTCCAATTCAAGAGATATTGTAGTTTAAACTCGATACAAGGCGGTTGTCTCTTATGACCACCTTCTCATAGAATAGTTTTTAAAATCAGATTGGATCGGCTATTTCGACCTACCATTCACTCGATTCGATTTTCAAAATTAATCTAATTACATTGTAAATGATGTTAGCCTTGGTTAATTGGTTGGTTTCTGGTTGAATTGGTGAACTCAATTGAATCGATGAAAAAATTGATTGATTTAAAATTAAAAAGATAAGAACCCATTATAACGCATTCACGACATTTCTCTTTTTCTTTTTCTTTTAAATCTTATTTAGCCACTAAACCTTCTTTTAATAAGCATGATTATTTTTATTGTGATACCAACACACCGAATTAAAACAAAATAAATATTTTTGACATGGAATGGGGTGTTTAGAATACTTATAATTGAATAATTTTAGTTTTAATCATTATTTTATTTTATTTTATTAGACTTATATTTATATTTTTTTTGTTGAACTTGGGGTTAACATGATAATTATATTAATAATTTTTTTGTTATAAATCGGTGTCAAGTATACGGTATTATGTCTTTTTATTAGTAATATTAATTATTATTATTTATAAAATATGTAACTCGACTTATTGAACTCTTGATTTGAACCATGAACCTATGAATCCATATCTCGATCGATTTCCGGTCCAATCCGGTTTTAAAAACCGTGAGACAAAAACCTGAGTAGCCTTCATACAATAAAGAGCTGGAGTATCACTGTGTGATTCTGTTCTGCTCGAGGGCCATGAAAATCGATTACTAGAATATTCGGAGACGTGGTCTCCGCAGAAGCACATAGAAAAGAAAGATATATTTTCCACCTTTGATCGCCCCCACCGTCGCCACCACCTCCACCATTAAGAGAGGATGACTAATGGGGAAGCGCGTTTCCTGTGTGTAGGGCCTGATGGCATTTTAAATTTGTGGGTCGATTGGGAATGGAGCAGTCAAACTAATCCCCACTATGCTCACACGTTGTAGGGTTGTCCTTTCAGATTGTGATTCCAAACCATTCTCGTCTTCTTCCCTTTGTCTAAGCAAGTTGTCGTTTTAGTTGAACACCGCCGGCGCGGCCATGGCATGGCACCCGCTTCCTAAATTTAGATCTGGGCTCTACATGTTGAATCCAGGTTCCTAGCGGCAGTATGACGGAATTTATTCATTTATTTTCCTTATCATCACATTAATAACGCTATAAATGTAGAATTATTTTAACATCTTTTCGTAAATTTATAAAAAAATACTCGAGTACATAATAGATTTTTATATTAAAGTTTGTTTGTTTGTATCTATTTTTATCACAATTGAGTATATTTTAGTGTATTGTTTATAGACTTTAAGTTGGATTTACTATTAATCATTTTATAAATTCTTGTGATATTTCAACCATGATAAATTTATTTCATATGAACAAATATAATGTAAAATGAACTCATCGAAGTTAAGAATCCAAATAACAGAAAAATCAACTATAAATTTGATTATGATTTTTTTTTGGTCGAATATATCTTCAGTTGACTCTTAACCAATACAGACTTGAGGTGAGGGAGTGTGGAGCTGATCACCCATATTTAATTCAAGAAAACTTATGAAGCGTGTTACAAATTTTATTTAAATTTATTAATATTTTATTAATTTATCACTATCTTACTATATCTAAATTTAATTATATACTTATATATTAAGTTTTACTTCTTAGTAAAAAATTTTAAATCCGTCTTATACTCTTTAATATAAATAATTTTTATTTATAATATTTAAATTTAAGAACTTTCTTAAAAAAATATATTAAATTATTTTTCACAATTTATTTTTCTTTCCAATCATTGTATTGATTCATAACATCTTTATGCATAAGAATCTGAATCAAAGCAGATTCTTCAATCTCCTTTAAGAGCTTGCCCATCTTCCACTGGCTCAATGTTACATGGTACAACGCACATCGCTACTACAACAGTAAATGTATGATATATATAGTACACGGCAAATCCATCATGCAGAATTCGTGGGCTTGTAAGTTAAAATATTAAAAATAAAAATATCCAAATCCTAAGTCATATTATTGCAATCCTCCAAATTAGGGTTCTCCATTAAACAACTAATTGAGAAGATTTAAGAAATTTGAAGCAACTTTACGCTTTAATTATTCTTATTTTTTTGTTTTCTTCTATTTTATTTTTAATCAATAAAAGGAAAACAGTCACAATGACTACGGGGCAAGTAACATCACTAAGTTCAAACATAATATGAGAAGTAACGATTGGTCCAAATATGACACAACTAGTAAATATTTTTCAAATATATAAATTAGAAAATTTTGAACCTTCAGTCATCAAATGGTATGGCGTAAATTTTGATCGAAGTGGATCAATAAGGAGTAGTCGTTTTCCACTATTGTATTTACCAGCTTGCTTTTACCATTTACAGAAAACAGATTTCAGAGAACAGATCAACTTGCAGAATCACCATGCTCTGCCATTTGAATTCAATGTAACGTCAGAAGGGCATGATGTGGGTGGTTTTGGTGTGGTAATTGGAGAGACAAGGCTGAGACCGAGAGCTTACTCTGAAGACTCTCAACAAGTCCCCGCACATTCGCCTCACCGCCGGGGAGCAACCGCTCTGCATCACCAGCAGCAGCCTCGCCACCCCGTTGCACCGCCTCACCACTGCCCTCGCCCGCTCATCCCCTGCCGCACAGCAGAGGCCCCAGAGTATCGCTACTGCCAGCTCTGTCACCACGGCCGAGACCTTACGTGATCGCTGCAGCACTGCCTCCACGCACCTCTCGTGGCTTGACAGAGCTTCCCTTCCTTCCCTGCAGGTCGACACCGTCTCCAGCAGCCGCAGGGACTTCTCTGTCACGGAAATGGAGGAGGTAGGGGCGATGAGCAGTTCCGACAGCGACCTGACTGCTCCCAGGCTGACGAGTTTGGTCCTTACGCGCTTCAGGCTCGCGAGATTGATTAGGAGCGATAAGGTTGACTCAATCAAGTCATGCTTGGTCTCTGAACAAGTTAGCTTCAATAACTTGTGGAGGAATCCTTCCATTTCTGCAATCACGAGCTTAAATTTTGCGGTAATGGCAACCGACTCGAGGATTTTTACCGATGCAATTTTGGATTCGATCGCTCCTCGCTCGATAACAAGCTGGAGCGAGCTCAGGCAACTGAGGTTTCGATTGAACATAGAGCTGATCACGTTATCGTGATCCTCTGACTTCACAAACACAGAATGGACAACCCTAACTATGAGCTCCATGAAATTTATACTCCTCTCATGTTTATCATCAGCGCTGCTCATTAGATTCAGCAGAAGGTCTGCGAATCCATCAATCTTCCCGAGGAAAATGCAGTTATCCTCCGACTCAGCTGCGAACCGTTCCAACCTCAAGAGGGCGGGTTGGAGGCCGGACGAGCCGGAGAGGGACTTCGCTAGGGCGAGGGTGTCATGGCGCGAGAGAGGAGAGTCCGGCGGCGGCAGGGGAGAAGGCGGGGCTGGGTGAGAGGAGTCGAACCAGATCTGGATGAGGCGCTGAAGTGTAAGGTTGGGGACGAGGTCGGTGGAAGAGAGGACCTGCATGGTGGCGGGACAGGTGTTGTTGCCGCTGTCGAACCAGCGTTGGATGCTGGAGCGATCATAGGTGACGCCTGTGCAGAGGCTGACAGGGGACCTCATGAGGTCAAGTGAGATCGGGCACCGGAAAAAGCTCGGAACGGTGATGCACAGGTCATCCCTCCCCATTTGCCGTTGGGATGCTCAAGAAAGGAGGGAGAGAGAGAGAGAGTGGGGCTGGGGAATGGAGCTGAGCCTGGGGATGGAGGAGAAGCAAAAGCATTGGAGTCGGGTTTAAAGCTGAGCAAGGGTGGATGACGTCATCCACTTTTCACGGCGGTCCTCTGTCAACAAAAGGATGGTAAGGGACGAGCTGCCTTTTTTTCTTTTCTTTTTTTTAATAGATGATGAATAATAAGCATCTTCATTCATTCAACTGGGTAAGATACATGAAGTTAATTACATGCAAATCCCACAGATTTCTGACATAGGTCATGAACGTCCGTAATGTCACTCCTAGGAGTCCCGCTCGATAATTACATAGTCAATAGTTGAGGCAACGGCTATCATGTCTAATACGGTGCTTCTTATGGACCATTCAAGATCTCCATCATTCAATATACTTTGGATTGTTATTAGAAAGCCTGTGTGCACCACTATTTCTGGCCACCCTTCTTGTCTGGCCATGCGAACTGCTAGTAGGACTCCCTCAGCCCCTGCTTGTAGTGGTGTCCCATGCTTCTATTGCCTGCCTAGCCAGAGACTTGCTTTCCTGATCTCTTGGCAATTCCTACCATGGCCAAAGCATCCTCCTTCCAAGTTGTATTTGTCTTGATGTGTACGAAGCCATCTCCTTCTTACATAGGTGCTTCATGCCTTCTTCTGCCACATATAGCCCCCGCTATCTCTGTCCTGCTCATTTCTTCCTGCCATGCTGGTGTTGCTCTATTACCTCTGTATTCTTCAAATTGTGCATGAATTGCCTCCACGAATTTTGGCAAATTTGCTTCTGCCCTTGCATACAAAAGTTTTGTTCTTGAGGCCCGCAGATGTTTTTTGTATTAAAGACGCAAAAAGGATTAATTCTTCCTTGTCAATTGCTCCTCTCGTGAATCCGTCTTGTGGGTTGATTAGGAACATGATCTATTCATTTAGATCCTGACATGGGATTCTATCACTGTTGAAGCTCCATGGTGATTCTCTCCACAGTTTACAATTAAACAAGTAATCTTTGAATAGATGACTGTCATTGTCACTGCTGGTGTGGCATAAGAGGCCGTAGCTGCCCTCAAATGTTCACTAGGGTAGGCTACCACTCAAGATTCTCCATACATGGATTTTAAGTCTATGATGCAGCTTAGTCTTCCATAGCTGCTTCAACATTTTTGTTTCCCCAGTGAAATGTTTAGCTTGGTCTTCATTATATGACTTAATTGTTAATTCTTCATTCCTAGTTCTTGTTCATGTAATTTTGTCCTCCTCTTGTTCTGCTAGGTCTGTTTTTGAAATGTTTTACACTGTGCTCTTGTCAAATAGCTGGTTTAAATGTCCATGTTCCATTTCCTAGGGTTCTGGATGATTAGGTCACTAAGTTTCCCCCTTACTCCAGTTAGATTTTGACTTCTAGGGACTACTATGTAATCAGCATTTCTAGGAATCCATTTATCCTTTCATATATCAATTTTCCTACACTCCTGTAGCCCTTTCCAAATTTGTGATGGATCCTATTTTCCCTCCTAAGAAATTGCCATGTTTAGCTCTAAATACCTTGTAAGCCAATCCATTCCTATTTGTTTCCAGGTTCCATGCCGTTTCTACAAGGAGAGCTCTGTTCGTGTCAGCCGCTCTTCCTAGTCCTAGGCCTCCATATATTTTTTTGCTTGCATATATTATCCCAGCTAATTGGTGCCTTATATCTGGTTCTACCCTCTTTTATTCCCTACCAAATCTTTTAGTTGTCTGATCTATATTTTTACGTACACCTTATGGTACATTGTGTAGTGACGTAGTGTAGTTTGGTATTGAGCTTAATACCGAACGCATTAGTAGTACTACTCTACCTGCTACGCTTAAATGTTTTGATCCTCATCCTTGGAGTCTAATTGTTCTTCCTTCTTACAATATATGAAAAAAACTTAGGGTTAGCATCACCATCTTTGATCCATTCCTCCCTAAATTTTTGTCTCCACGTCCATTCTTTCCTGATCAGTTGTCATTTAGTTCTTTCTTAATGTTTTCCACATTTGTCTTGTTTTCCATTCCTCTTTCTGAATTTCATCAAGTTGATCAATAAATTTTTTCTTATTGTCTTATCACAATTACCAGATTCCTTATAAATCCAACTTTCAAGCACATCGAAGCGAAATGCTTTGGGTCTATTATTTTGGTTTCCCCATAGTCTAAGTAGAATTGATGCATGGTCATATTTATTGATGACTAAATGTTCTACCACAACATTCGGGAATTCAATCCTCCATTCCGAGTTCAATATGGCCCTATCTAGTCTATGCTTAATATGCCCCATCCCAATTCTGTTGTTTCTCTCCATGTATACGCCTCACCTTTAAAGCCAAAGTCTATCCATGCCAGTTCACTCTAAATTTTCCCGTCTGTTACATTTCGTCCTCCTACTTTATCCTCTTGTGACATAATTTCATTCATATATCTTACTGGTAACCACGGTAGCTCTTTTATGTTAATTTCATTTCCTATCTTAGTTATTTCTTCCAAAAAATATTCTTTAAACCGTCATACGACGGGCCATACATAAAGGTTACCATCCATTTTTACTGGAAAATCGGGTGACTAACTTCAGCATGAACGTAAAAAACCAGAATAGTCTAGTATGTTTACATGGAAATCGTTTCTCCACATAATACAGAGACCTCTTGCCAGTCCCAGCGCATCTACAGTAAAGCACTCTTGAAAGCAACATCTTCGCTTGGCCCACTCGCATCTATCTTTGATTGTTTTTGTCTCCATTAGGAAGCATAAGCCTACTTTATATTTACAGGTGAGAAGCTTAACTTGTCGAATTGTTGAGGGGCCCGTTAATCCTTTGCAGTTCCAAGAAAGGCAACTGATGGCTGGCATGGAGGCATGTTTTAACCCGCCTCCTCAGCCTCTTGGACTGTGACATGTTGCTTTATGAAGTGTTTTCATAAAAAACAAATGATGTTGCTATGGTGATAGCTCGCCCTACACTCTTACCCCACCCCCCTAACCCCACAGTTTCCGCCAAGTACATTGGTGCAAAAGGGGCAGGGATTCTCTCAAATTCTTCTAAGGGAATTTCTAACTTTCTTTTCTTCCTGATTCCCTGAGTTTGCTATGAGGCTTGTCATAAGTCCTCTAATATTTCTATTGTAAGGGTGGTGGGCTTCGCTTAGGTGCCTTGACTACTAAGAAAGTGAAGGTTCTTCAGCTTTTCCAAAAACCTCTCTTAACTCACCACTTTTTGAGTTTGAAGTTCGGCCCTCAATTGTCTTTTCTTTGAACTGCAAACCTTTCATTGAGGTGGCATCTATGCGAGATGGCAAGACAAAGCTGTCAGCTATCTGGGTAAACATATTGATTGGATAGTTCAAAAACCACTCTATGCTGAGTTTCTTTCTGGACGCGTTTTTCATAATGTGGCCCCTTCTTAGCAGAGATTGAGCTATGGGAAGAATTATCTTCTCCAAACGATTGTGGGGGATATGTGTAATCTAATATTTTGATTGGTTTAATCTTTGGTGGGCAAAGGTCCTGGTCAAGGTCGAATCTTAACCATGGTCCAAATTTGAAAGGGATCACTGACTCTATGGAGTTGCACATGTCCTGATCATGACCTTTCACTCCATAGTCATAACAAAAGGTAGACTGGTAGCTCATATTTAAGTTTATCCATGACACTACCCCATCTCTACATTTCAGAAGAAAGCCCAAGCAGAGTGGATCATCTTTCAGGACTTTCACTAGCATCCTAGGCACATCAAACACCATCCACAACACTTCTATCACTTCATCTGCTTTTGCTACTAATCTCTCAATATTGCTCCTAGATATCATTTCTGGCGGTATTCCCCTAATTTGTACCCAGAACGTCACCCTCCCAAAGTGTACTTCTTCCAGGGTTCTTGTTCTATCCCAGATCTCCATCATAAGATAGGCACCTATAGCAGCCCAGGCTCCCGTTCTAATGATCTTATGGAGGTCCTTCAAGTATTGGAAGAACGCCACTACTATGTCTCTCACTCCCTTACATGGGTGGATTGCTAGTGTTCCCTCTGTTTTTCAGACCTCTGTTAACTGACTAATGATCGCTTTGGTTGGTGAGATCCTATAACCAAATGGTTTGATAAGAAAGGCATAGTGCTGGTTTTCTTGTGAGTTCTCTACTAGGGGTAGCTCTACTGGCATCTCATGGCCTGCTACATGTATGGTGTTGGAGAACATACCGGCCAAAGCTACTCGTAGGTTTGGCTCATCCATTGCCTTCTCACTCGATTCATCTGGCAAACAACTTATATGGAGAACTTTCTAGATTGAGGGGCATTGCATTAGAGTACGAAATGGATTAATGTTTCTGCATCTTCATCTGATGTATGATCTAAATTACAGATTACGGCAGCTATGTCAGGATCTGAGTAATGAACTGCGGTGTTTCTTGACTATTTCCAACCCTCCTGCCAATCGTTTGCGTCTATTAGATATTGTTTATGCCTGTTTACTAGTTCTAGTTGTAATGCTTATCCCTAGTTGGTCCTTATGCAATATTAACATCAGAGTACGAAACCTGCTATTTTTAACGTTGTAGGGATTCCGTGAGAAAATACCTAATCATTGCAAATCCTTTGGGAGCAGCTCAGTCCACTGTAGTATGCTTATGTGATTATCATCTATTGTCTTATGTAGATCTCCAACTATTTCCCCTAAATAAATAAGTTTTATTTAGTGAGAAAGCAGTAAGAGAGATGATGTGTAGATTACTGTATTACTTAATAGGAGTATGTCACGACTCAAAATGGAAGGGGGACTGTTTTATAATATGAGTAAATGATTGGGGTCAAATTATAAATGGGAAAAATCTCAATTTATTGCTGCAAACTTTATATACCCATTCTCTAACTGATCGTGGACATGCATATGAATGAATGAGCAGCTTCCCTCCTATCTCTCTCCTGTGGCTTCTCTCTCGTGATTCTTCTTCCTCTCTTCTGAATCAGCCCCGATTCTCTCTCTATGAATGAATTTCTAATTTGGTCCATAAGAAAGTATCCCAGATGAAGATAACAATAGATGCACATCAGGTTGTATTAATCTTAAGATGCAGTACAAATTGTAATTGGACTAGGGTGTTTACTTATCAGTCAAAGCAATAAGTGACCTCAAATCTAGTTTTGAGATAGACAATTGCCATGCAATGCAACATCTTCCTTATGTTAATGATAACAACAGCTTAGAGTTATCAATCAGATGCTAATAGTATCGACATGCAAAGGGTTCTGGGTTTTCAAACCTATTGCTTCTGGGTTAACTACTACAGCCGACTTGATAGATCCAAAGGCAATTCCGATTTCTTTAACCTGCGGGAGAATGATAGAAAGAATCCAAGAAAATCGAACCCTATTGTACTAAAAAAACTTACCCTTTATCCTTCAATTTCTATGTTTAAGAGTTTATCAATCTTATAAAACGAAACCCTAAATTTAGTTTAATTTTGAGATAAGGTTGAGAAGAAGAAGACGAAGAAGCTTCAGTTCGCCGATTGCGTTTCTAGAGGGGAAATCCTTGTCACATACCAGAGAAGCATACCTACCGTTATTCCTAGTTTTACCTCTCGTTGAGGACCCTCCCACCTTAGCTTCTTAGCTACCTACCTTCTTTAATGACTGATTACCAACATTGCTCATTCCGGTGGCTGTGGAGTTATGCCTCTACCGTATGGAGGTTAGAACTGCAGTTAAATATAATGAAGACTCCAAAGATCAGCAACCTTTCAGATCTCTGTGGATAATAAATGTGTAATCCGGCTGCAGTAGGGTTCCAACAAGGAAGTAACACCCAATTCGTTTCCAATCAAGGATGGAGATTTTCTTCGAACTAGAGATTTGCTTCCAACTGTGTGCTGGGGTAAGCATTTTGGTGTATATCATGTAATAAGTTTTATTAACAGGGCAATTTGTGTACATAATTAAAATTTTCAAATGTTAAAAAAAATTAAATAAATTTTAAAAATGTATGCAAACAATTTTAGGTAACGGAGCTGTTGTTATCAAAATATTAAAGGTTCAGTTATATGTCAAATGTCTTATCAAATAGGGTTGTGTGCAGCACGTAGGAAGGAGTTAACCAATGAATGAATTAAGAGCCTTGCGAGGGTGAGGGGAGTTTATCTAAGGGGAGGATTAGAAATTAAATGTTATAGAAATAATTACATTATAAATTAGGGTTGCACATAGAGAACCGGAGAATCGAATCAAACCTTGAACTGATCAAAAAAATCGGTTAGCACATAATACAGTTTTTTAGGGTAAAATAATGTGGTTAATCATTAAATTTAAATGATTCGGTCGACCAAACAATATTTTTTAAAAAAATTGTAAATATAATAAATATAAAAATATTAGAACTCTTTTTAAAAATTTAAAAATGGTTAGATATAACTTATTTAATTGTTATATAATATATTTTTTACTGCTTTATACTAAATTTTGTTCTAAATAAATTCACTAATCTTAATCTTATATGTTAATTTATCTTTAATTAAAATTTGAATAATTTTCTTTTTGTTGTTTTTATATATTTTTCATTTTCTTGTGTTTCAATGCAATTTTTGTTTGGTTTTAATTCGGTTTATACTTAACTTTTTTAATGTTTAATTATTTTTAAAAAAGGTTCAAACTAGTTAACCAAACCTAGAACCGGTTTAAAATAATTTAGTTCGATAGTTATATAATGATTATGGTTCAAGGGACAGTGTCTGAACTAAACCGAACCATTTTAATGATTTAGTAAATCGAACCGAACCATGAGTATCCCTATTATAAATATTATTAGACCATTATGCATTTTTCTTTTTCATATTTGGAAAAATGATTATGACAAATCATTTTTTGCAATGAAAATTTTATATTTTTATCAGTAAGATAACTCAAATTTTATTCAAAAGGAGCACTGGACTGCCCTAGGATAGTCATAAAAAATGGAGGGTTGAGTAACTCTCACCACATTTACAAAGCGGTGGACTTACCTCAGAGGCACAAACAGTTGAGCAAATTTTGGAGACTTCTGAACTTTGGAGTGGTTAGTCCGTAAACTATTCAAAGTTTAGAGCCTGCTTTAAAAATTTTGTAAGGGACCACTTGACCAAGAGAATCATCAAATAGACCTTTGGAATAATGACACTGAACCAAGGCAGCAAATATCGTGATAGGGGTTGACGTTTTAATTAAGCATAAATTTTGTTCATTTTTTTAAATTTAACGTAAAATTTTTCACGTATCATAATCATACACCAACTATACATTACTTATCAAATTTAGCATATAATTCATTTTTCTATCAAGTTGTCTTAGGTGACACTCTACCATGTCAGTACCATGTAAGATATTGATAGTCTTATCAGTAAAATTAAAGTGTCGTGTAAGATGATTTAACGAAAAATAGATATCCTACTAAAATTAATAAATAAAATAAAATGATGTATGATTGAAATATACAAAAAAAAATTGTTAAACTTAAAATATTAGTCAAAATTAATATTAAACCCTTTTGATAATCATATTTTTCTTAAAAGAAACAAAGGTGAATCTTTCAACTTTTTTGTTGAAAAAATATAGAAAAAAACTTGCATCATGAGAGCATAGCTCTCTTTCTTGGGCAAGGGTTGCAAACTCTTGTCAAATATGTCATTAATAGCCTCCCACCCTACAAATGGCTACTACCTTCAGACTCCCCTTGCCCACATGTAAAAAGATTGATTTGATTACCACAGGAAAACAGTACATACTATGCCCCTTTTGAATTGGGGGAACATCTGTCAACCTAGAACCAATGGTGGATTAGGTATTAGAAGGGAAACAGACTTCAATAGAGCAATGCTAGCAAAGACATAAGCAAAGACATCTTGGCATCTTTCTACAAATAATTACCATTTAGCTTAAAAATTTTTGGAATTAAATATGGCACCCCTTTAAACCCATAAGAGATCTGCAAGTCAATGTTATGGAATTTGAAAAGGAATTCTTTCTTGCAATAATAACCCAAAAAAAAAACAACACCTGCAAAATTATAGGAAATGGCCTCAGTACTGGAGTGTGGGTTGACCTATGGATACCTAACAACCTAAACTTCAAGTATAATCCAACACGAAAAGTTCAGAATGACACTAAAATGAAAGAAAGTGAATTGCTTATTTCATATACAGATTACTTGCATCTACCTTTAATATTTGTTTTTTTTACTCATCTCTACTGTTGAGAATATCTTAAAAATCACTCCCGTAAAAAAATCCTACAAATTAATTGTAAAATTTTATTAGTTTAATTTTAAAAAATTATTTTAAAAAATAAAAAATGTAATTGCCTCCATATAGAATGTAATTGTATACTTAGGAATTACGACTCGTCGCCAATTATTAATGCAGCAAAGTTATTCAGAGACATTGAAAGCAAATCGGAGGATTATCATATCGATTATTTTGCACGATTCACTTTGCTAAATTGCAGATATGGAAACTGTACGTGTACTCAAAGATCACTTGAGCGATAGATATTATTAGAGATTATTTGTGTATATATGTATGTTAAGGAAGATTATCTTGTATCTCTATACATAAAGCCACTATACATATATATATAGTTATATTCGTGATAATATGGATTTTTGTATTTTAGACTATATGATAAGCAATAATTGTTTATATATATATGTGTGTGTGTGTGGTTAGATGATAATTTAATACACAAATTATAAATTTTCGAATGCCTAATTTATTTTTATTTAATTTTAGGAGAAATTAACATCTAATCAATTTTTATTAGCAAATGTAAATTTTACAATATAGACTAAGAAATTTTCAATAATCCTAAAGTCTTAATAATAAAAAGTTGAAAAATCGGAATGTTTATGTGTGTGTTAATTTTTAGGTTTTTTTTTAGAGTTTAACTTTTTTAAAATTTAAGGTTTCGAGGTTCATTATTCATGTTTTCTTTCATAATTCGATTATTGCTAAATTTTTTATCAACTAATTTTTGCTAAAACTAATATTATGTGAATTCGATGACAGATTAAGGAGAATGATACTTGTGGTACTGAAAACATAAGTACACCTTCATTAATGATAAATTGAAATATTTATAGTAAGAATTAATTGTTTATCCTATAGTTATGGAGATCAATGGGTATCTCCTCTATTTCTCCGATATTTAGGATTATACACCGAAAAAATCTTCATTGGTCCTACCCCACCAACTCATTGATATAATTGGTGAGGAAATACCGATTATATTTTTTCCAACTAGGATAATTGTGCCATGCCTATCATCTCATTTAACTCTTTTTATTAATTGTAATTATTTCTATGTTAGGAAAATTACAATATTCTCTCTCCTCTCTTGCTCATGAAGTATCTTATGCAAATAATTGACCAATATTAATTTTTAATCATTAAAAATTAAAATAAAAAATAAAAAACCCCTAATAGATTTTATTAAACGATAAAAAGGTAATTATTATATAAAAATAGAAAATAATCATATGCTAATATGATGCAATCATTGTATGAAATACNCACTGGGATGTTGTTCCAAATTTTTTTAGAGTTTTTAAAATTTCAAATTTAGGGTTTTTAAAATCTCAAACTTTTACACATATTATCATTTAGATAAATTTTGAAAAGGAATGTGAGCAAAAAGGGAAATTGCCTTTGTTGTTTCTTTCTAAAAATAAATGGTATTTTATATTTTTTATATAATGAGCATAGTGCCCAGTGGGCAAAACTTGATTGATATATTCTACACCACATATATTTGATGAGGTGGTGAGGTACGACCAGCTAAAATTTTCTCTGTATGGAGTGTTTAGAACGTCTTATTGGGAAAGAAAGAGCAAATAACGCTATATAAAGGATTTCTATGAAAATTCATGTTCATTTGACATTCCTAGTTCATGGGAAACTCCCTATGTATTGCTCTTGAGAGGAAAATTGTCCTATTATTCGTGGCGAGTGGAAGATATAATTATGCAGGGGTATTCTGAGCGGCTCGAGCGCGAATTTTGAGGGGTGGGTGGGTGGGGTGGGTGGAACAGAGAGCAGAAGAGAAGTTAGCTATGATGGATTTAGCAATTGAGTGCGTCACCGAAAGTCTTCGTCTTCCAAAAGTAAGTTGGTAGCTGTAGCCAGCTCTCTTCGGCACCCATCGCAATTAGGGATGGCGGTGGGGCGGTGGGGCGGTGCGGGGCGAGGCGGGGCGGGTATCTGGACTCCCAGGCCTGCCCGACACCCTTGGCCCGCGACACGACCTATACGGGGCGGTTCAGAATTCCCCTGCCCTATTATGACCAAAATTATTAAAATTGATTAACATGATGCTAGAATTAGTGTAAAATACAGCCTAAACCTACAAATTCATAATAACATAATTTAATAAAATATAAATATAATTAAAATTCACATAATTGTAATAAAATTAAGTAAAATATCATTAAAATTGATTAGAATTAAGTTATTTCAAATCAAATAATAGTTATTTTAAATATATATTAAAGTGGGTCAAATGGGTCGGGGTGGGTTGGGCCACAAGCCATACCCATACCCGCCCCATCCATTGTACAGGGGGGTCTAACCCGCCCTAAAGCAAGTCGGGTCTTGCGGGGCAGGGCATAATTGCCATCCCAAATCCCAATTTGATAAGATGGTTTATACTTGTTGAACATTCTTAAACGCTGACCCTCAATGATAGTTTAATGATTATAAGTTACAAATTCAGATCTAGCAAGATTATATGGCAACTTACAGCAATATCATATGGAAATTTCAATAAACTTATAAAATATTATATGTATTATTGAAGATAATGAAGAATCTCTTTCCACCATTCACGGAGATCAAGAAGGAAAAATAAGATGTTGTGCATAATAGAATCATTTGAAAAGATATCATAGAATTATCTTTAATTATTATTTTTATTATTAAGTCATGTATATATATACACTCATAGGTAGATAAGAAGCAAGTACTATTCTTCTATTCATCTTGAAATCGAATTCTTTCTTTCATCTCGTATATCTAATTAAAAAGTTTAAATTGATGCACGATAATATTCAACTATCTTATATCCTCAAAATCCTCTTTATGATTTTCAAATACACATTATAACTTTTTACATTGAGGTAAGTGTATGGAACGATCTAAGATAAGCAAATGGCTGAAAGTCTGAGTTCAATGAACAAAACAAGACAACTCAAAAAGGGGTAAATGCTTCAATAAGTATAATTTTTTACAAGTTTATCAAATTTTGCATGAGATTTTTCGTTTATCTCATTCTAACTCCAATTAAGCGTCATTTATCAAATTTGGTATTGTGTTCATCCTTATGTTAAACAGAAAAATGAATGCTACTAACAATGTATAATTGGTGCCTAATTGAGATATTCGAAAAAGTTTATCCTAAATTTGAAAAAGTAATTAAAGTTTGTGTTTGTTTAATTGGGATACTAACCTACAAAGTATAATAATAATGAAAAGAATTTAGGTCAAGAGATGTGATTAGGTATTTCTTTTCACCAAGTGAGATGTGAATTCGAGTTTTATGAATAAAAAGAATTTATCTTGAAAAAGCTAGTAGATCGATTTAGATCGGATATGATTAACCAAAATTTATTGGATTTATAAATATCATATTATTTAGGTTGAAAAAAAAATAAGGGTAAGAGACTATCAAACTTAAATAAATTTTCAGAGGTTTTCCTAGTTTAAAGCCGGACCCGCCATACCTTTAAATCCATCCATGGATCTAGGTCCATGCACAATGTACTTTAGTTAATTTATGATGGTGATACGCGAAAGAGAACCTGATGATATCGAATTTAAGGCCTATTAAATTTTCTATCATCTTTTATTACTCTCTTCCTCTTAATTACCATACATAGGTTTCTCATCTAGTTGAGAAAAAAAATTCTATCAACAACGTGATGCTTCGTTAGGTTATGTTTCTCGAGCCCATCAGTACGCCCAGTAGAGCCCATTTGAGTGGTGCAGTATTTAGCCAATACGCCATGGTAAAGGCCTCCGCTACATAGCTTGTAGCCAGAGCAGATCTCCTCATAGTCCGCCCTCTTTCACTCCACCTTTGGGTGAGCCGATCGACCGAGCCTCGTCAAGAACGTTTTCCAAACTTCTGTAAATGTTCGATATTAGAACAGGCCGGGCATCAATTGTCTTGCGGGATCGAAGGCACAGTTTCATGATTGGAGGCATGGTATTAAATACTATGTATCTTTACGTGAACATTGTCTTTTCAAAGGGACTTCGAACTCGTTGTCTGTTCATCACCCATCTCCTCCTCCGTTCAATCAACCAAAGAGATTGAGAGATCCAATTTTAGATCCAATTTTCCTACCTCTCCTTCGTTAGTCTAGTTTCACATAGAGTCATGTGTATGAAAAAAAAATCCATAATTAAGAAAATTTCATCCGAGGCGACAACTTGACTTAAATCTTGACAAATACGGCTTTTTGGGTGTATTTCGGATCCAAAAGTATTGATCGACTGCACTGTACATCCCGATGGTTTCTTGAATGTATTTGTATTTGTACGGATTAGGAAAACTAATTTACGGGACAACCATCAGACAAAAGCAATATATATATGTGTGTGTATATATATATATGCATTAGTATGATGACTGATCAGCATAAAAATTTGTCCGTTACAAGACTTCCTTTGCTCCTTCTCTCTCCTTTATACTTCTTGATTGCTCCAGCAAAAATGTCTTGCTAATATGAATTTAGGCATTTAATTTAAGGAGCATACCATTTCGTAGGATCTAAGAATTTCTAGTTTAAGTGGAGGCAAAATTCAATGGAAGGAGGCAGAGAACTAATGAATTTTTCATGAAATTGCCAAGTCAGAAGGGGTATAATAAGATGAATAATTTCAATAAGCAGAGGATAAATTCGCTGGATGTGTTAGGTCTAATATAATTTTTACAGTCTGGTTCAAATGATATTATGCAACGCGTACAGTCTTTGGTTTGTATTTGGGGGTTGTATCCTACGAGTATCGTTTTCAATCACTTTCTCTTTCAACTGATCGATCACATGCAAAAAGATATTGAATTTCGAAACCGGGTCTCTTTTGTCCGTGCCATTGTCATATGTATAACACTTGAAGATCTCAAAAATCTTAGAAAGGAAGAACAGAAGACGCAGTAAACATGTGATAGAACAGCTGTGATGTGTGTTGTATCCTTTAATTCTCAGCTTTACATATCTCTTCCTAGATTTTGTGTCCCCTACACATACTGCATGCACGTTTATTTACATATATATGTCTACATATAATATATAAATAAATTTCCACCACCAAAGCGTAGTCTCTTCACGAAAGCTTTTAATGGACCTGATCAATCAAAATTTGAACCGAATCAATTCATAAAAGTATAAAATTTTCTTGATATAAATTTTCATAATTCACAATATTTGAATTTGATATTTTATTTTGGAAGGAAAGAGACGATTTAATCTCTCTAACAAAATTTGCACCTTTGACAAATTTATCACAAAGCTAGAATAGAAAATTAAACTGCAAGATTTGAAACTGCTCTCTGTGCCCACTGCGTGGCTGCATTGAAATTGGTTAATGAGTCCCATTGCTCAAGCGACTAACACAAGGGATGAATGGAACGTGGAATACACGTACACAATAAGTTCTATTGAAGAACATTAGACCCAACTAAATTCTCTCAACCTTTAATCAACAATAATATTATTGCACCAAGTAGTACATCTGTTATTCTGACTTTCAAGGGCCACTGCCCTGTATGAATTGAAGGTCATTTTGTCTCCTGCTTGCCTGTTAACTACTTGGGCAATGGTCACCTCCGATGACTAGACGAAACGGGAGAGAATTTACAGTTTAGATGGTGGAGATCCTATTGTGCAAAGGTTATGTGCGGATAATATAGTTGATTTTTTATCCATTCCTTCAATAAGATATCAAATTTAAATAATGTGAATGAATATATCATATGGCATAGAAGTTAACTCATTCGTGAATAATTTTGACTTAAATTTGAACAAGTTACGACATATTAAATTTCTAAATATCCATTAACATACATATAAGAAATTTGAAATATGTAAAAGATCAAGAAGATAATCATATTTGGTGTGAACAACATGGAAAAAAAGGAAGAAAAAATAGAACATCCATTAATGAATACCTCTGACTTAGTGAGATACGGAAATTCATGGTGTACGGTGTATCGGAACGGGCGAGGGATGCATTTAATTTTCACCGGTGCAATTCGAGCAGAGGCACATGAGGCAAGTAACCTTTCTTTGTTACACCTACTAGAACTAGCTAGATCTTCAATATTAAATAATTTATAACGAAAAATACATGTTAAAAAGTAAATAAATTATTAGATAATAAATATAATAAAAATAAAATCACATCATTAATTAATAATACTAACATTTTATAGTAAATGGTCATGCGACTTCGAATTTTATTATGATATTAAAGTTTAGGTTTAATTTACCATGCACATGCTTGATGTGATAGGCCTTCAAAAAAATTAATGCATTGAATAATCTATATACTTTTCTGTGGTGGAAAACTTATAGTTGATGTAAAAATTCTATTAAATTTGTAAGTGTGATAAATATAAAAATATATCTAATTTAAAAGTTTAAATTGATATAATAAAAATATTTAATTTGTTACATAATAATAGGATTTTTAATTTTATTTTTATGTAAAATTTTATTTTTAAACACATGCTCTCAAGTCGCAATGTGTTTACACGTGTCTTGTGTCGATGAATACTTACATCTAATAACTGTTCATGAGCTGAATACTTTTTTTTTTCAGTTTTAAGGTAATTATTAACAATTGACATCGGGCCTTCTTTCGGTTTTAGATCTTAGATGATATGCGATTCAGTACTGTAACCTACTCTGATATAATATAAAATTTTCACTATAGTTCATATCTAATCTTAAAGTTTAAGTTATATAGTAATGATGTATAATATTTTATATAGTAGGATTACTACAAATAGTGAAAGATCTCAAAGAAGCAAAACCTATAGTTATTTTTGCATGAAGGTAAAATACGAGAAAATTTAATGAATGCATTCATTCTATAAAAAATAATTTTGAGAATTATGAGTTACTCTAGCTCAATGGCTAAAACAAAAGGTACACCATACAATAAATTAGAGCGGAAGAGCATTTGCCCTTCACTCAGTGAACCTTAAATTCTGCAGATAGGTTCGGATGCTTCACGTGTCAAATAATCACGTCTATAAGCTCGGGAATACGCTGACATCATGTTAGTTCTCCATTGTTCTAAAAGATTAGGTCCATACATTATTCATCGAAACGACAGTGCAGAGTACTTTTTAGTTCTTTTTCGGGATAAGCAGTGCAGAATCCTTTTAATTGAAGGCAATGGCGGCCCCAAAAAATTAATTTTAAGCGACAGAAGTGAGTGTAATTTCAAATCCTATAAAAAAAATAATATATGAAATAGACAAATTCATGGGGGCAGATTTGTTTTTCTTTTTTTGGCTGAATTTTCGTGGTGGAGTTGTGTTTTCCTCATATATATATATATATATATATAATTGGTTACAATAATTTGATATTTAAAAATAATAATAATTTAAATTTTAAGTATTTTAATCAGAAAAAATTAATGGTTACAGTATCTTATCATTTATTAATTAATCCGCTCAACTATGGATTAATCAAAATATATCAATAGAGAAATTATCATCCATATGTATACGTATACATACATAGCCATTCCCCTTCTACCGACAATTATGATCCGGTGGGACCAATTCTCCCTTAGCCACAAATTTAGCAAAAACTTATATACATATATATGTATGTGTGTGTGTTGATCAGTATATATATTATGTATTATAGATATGTCTGATAATTAAAACTTGTTAATTTATTATTTTTGTACCGAATTATTAGGTAATCAATGGCTAGCCTGCCCTCTTAATCTCTTCTACACAACGTTGCGTTTTAATTGTGGAAAATCATCGAAAAATTAAATTAAAAAAAATAGTATAGCATACAATAGGATGGGGACAAACTAGCTCTCATGCACGCATGTGCAAATCGAGTATGGATTTAATTGTGCAATTTGCCAAATTTTTATGCGATATGAGGGATATAATTGATGAGATTTTCTTTTGGGTATTAGTTATCCTTTTTCCTAGTATCATGCAACTTTCTCTAATTTTTTTCCCATAAAAAAAGAGAGAATATTTAGGATTTGTTCATAAGAGCAAGTTTTATCTCTGGAAAGTAGTAGTGTCATAAAATGAAAATTCTTTTATGTTAAGTAGCTAGATGCAAAGAGTATGACGGTTAAATTGTTTGAAATGTTTCGACATCTGTTCTCTTTAACATGATTTCAGACTTAAGTATTGTAAATGAAGAGATTTATTAAATCTCTGAATAGCATGTAAAAGAGACAAGTACTACATATACAGCAAATAGTTTTGACAAATATTTAAGTAAATTATAGAATTAAAATTTTAAAACTGAAAAATAATTTTGAAATTTTTAGTATTTAAGTTAAAAAATTAAAAAATATTAAGACTTTTTGTTATATTTCATGCATGAAAATAAATTTTCTTGGTAATACTTTTCCTTGTCCTTTAGGAAAGAATATATAGTATATAGACTTTATATATAATATTGAAAATCCAATTTATCGAATAAAAAAAAACTACATACGGATTCTAAGTCTGTAAAAGCACCTAGTGGCTCAGCACAAGTATGAAACTAGTATTATTACTCTTAGCCAATGAATTGGGCATATAATAAAAAATGTTTTTCCCCTTCACCCAAAAGTTAGTCCTTTCTTTTAAGACCATACTCATGGCATTTGAAAAGGAGAAATGCCTCTCTCTCTCTCTCTCTCTCTCCCCTTTCCCTGTCAAATCTACTGACTTCCCAATCTTGACTGAGGAAAAGACCTATTCCAAATCCCTTCTTTCTCAATTTCAGCATTCAAATAAGGGATTCTCATATGTGGAAGCAACTCTTTTGCCCCATTCAATCCTCCCACTCTCTCCCACCTTCTCCCTCCCTCTCCTCCCTTTAATATTTGCCGAAACCTCAATTTTCTTGTCCGACTGTTCACCATCTTTTCGTCCTCTTTCCCTTCTTTTTCCGCTGTCCTCATCACAAATTCAAAACAAAAGGAGAAAGATCCCATTCTCACAGGATCTATTCGTTCAAATGGGCTTCTGTAGAAGGCACACAGGATTGCAACTTCTTGGATTTGCCGTTGTGGTTCTTGTTCTTGGGCAGGGGCATGGATCAAGAGCCACAAGAAACAGTAATGTCTTCAAAGTCAAGAAACAACCCATCAGCAGCAACAACAACATCAATCCCCAAAACCCTAATCACTTCCTCAACTTCTTGCCAAAAGGGCTGCCATTTCCTTACTCGGGCCCTTCGCGGAAGCACAACGGCATCGGCTTGGAAAGCTGGAGCAGAGACCCTTCCTCTTCACCGCCGTGAATAGCTGTGGAGATCTGAAGACCACCAGCTAGCAGAAGTGCTAATAGAACTCGCTGAACAAGAGGGTGATGATGACTGTTTTTTGCTATTTTTTCTTTCATTTAACTCCTTTTGTTGGGTTCTCGAGACGCTGAAACGGTAGCCCTTTTTTTGGAGGCTTCTTTGACAAGAAAAGTGCTGTTGTATTAGGTATGTATGATCAATCGCGTGTACTTTTCTTCTCCTCTGGGGGTAATTAGAAGACAGCACACTCTGCCTCACGTGTAGAAGTTATTATATGACACATATACATATATTATTCAATTGCTCCAGAATTTTAATCATCTTAATTTTGTCCTGCTTGTAGAAATGTCATTAGCTTCATCCAAATGAAACTGTTGCAGAGAACTACTGATCACCTTCGTACGAGTATAAGACTAGTAATGGAGGAAATAATTGCAGTATATTTTCAACTTTCCCCTTTTTAAAAATTTTTCAGTACATCTAAAAACTAAAAGCCTAAGTATATCGGACTCATCCATATTCGAATACATCGGGTACCACTCCCCAGGAAAAGATTGGTGGAAAACACACTATTGCATGTGCATGTTTAACAAGTCAAAAATGGAAACTCAAGGATGGAGACATCTAAAATTGCGATATGTATATATATACATGCAATAATATTATGGATGACGCTGCGAGTTCAGTTCCATCTCTTCATTTTGTCCAGGATTTGAGAGGGAACCTAAAAAATTTTCAGGTGTCAATGGGATAGTTTTAGGTGTCTTTATTTTCATGGGTCCAAAATTTTTGTTTTTTAGTGGATCGAACATAGATTTATTATGACCAATTAAACTTTGAACAATAGGTAGTGCGAACACGAGATTGCGTGTGTGTGTATATATATATATATATATACAGGGAGAGAAATCTGATGTGGTTCATTATCGTATATTAGGATAACATAATTGATATAACGAGAAAATTATAACTATTAGATCCACTCATCGGATTTTTGCACTCATGGAAGAACATATATTTGACAGTCATATATAAAAATTTCGTTCAATTTTAGCGTTCTGCATTCCATAATCAGGTTTTTCCATGCTTTTTTGTTTTATTGCCATTAAAACACTCAAATTCTAATATCCAGTCTACATGCGTTGATATTTATCTCAATCAAAAAGGAGAAATAAAAAAGGTTCAATAATTAGCCCCGTCGAGAAATTTCTGCCTCCATATATAATTTCATGTCATTATTGTGAAAATGCTGGACCGAGAAGGTACTCAAGAACAGCTGCCATGCCATCAATCTGAAAGGTAACCCTTTTTGATGATGACCCACTACGCTACTTATGTGGATCCAAAGTCTATTCATCATTAGAGAAAATGGTTTACTGTAGTGCCATTATTCTTAAAATAATATCAATAAGTTTATGTTCGATTTTTATCCAATGAATTTATTGCATCTTTAAGTCCCATTTTCTCTCTTTTTTTTATTCTTTAGATTTGTAGTTTTTTTTTAATCCAGAAAAAGCTCTAATAACTAATTTAAAGCTGAACTTTTTATAGAAGGGGATATGATTGTATAAATATGGACTCCTGTATTGAGTGGAGTATGCCATGATTTTTTGTATGTATGCATGTCCATGTTGTTGTTATTATTGTTGTTCATGTAGTAATAATTATGATAATAACTGATAGTGCTGATGGTATCATTGCTAATTATCCTTAATTACAACAGCTACAATTATTACTGCGAGTGATCCCTTGTAGTGAAGACTCTGATCATTGGACGCCGCTGGATAATTTTATGCACCAGTATCATCCGTAGATGAGGCATTATCTATAAAGATCACCATCCCACGCCACGCACCTTTTGAGAAAGTTCGACGGGCGAATTACATATATATTATTCTGGTTGACGTTTCTAAGCTTTTAAATATATAAGCCATGAGGTAATCTGAATGGCTTAACGGGAACGAGAGTCAGACACCCTCAATCTATCAAGCATAAGATTAGTAATAGGACAGGGCCAAATTTTACTAGTCAAGCGAAAATTTAACCCGGTATTATGTCGTCGTGGTTGGTCTCTGTCTCATCTGCTCATTCTGCCGGGTTACGATTGAGCAACGGTGGGAATACAACCCGAGAGAAAAAGTTCAGGAACAATGGCATGCATGTTTGAGAACGGTGATGATCTTCATTAACTGGTGTCACTGTGTATGGACGACATTGGTCCCACGAAAAATCCAACAGCGATAAATACGTCAACTACCATGATTGATTTTTGCTGTCCACCACGACGGAATGACCCAATAAAGAACACATTATTTGAAAACTTGTCGGGAAAAAATGGCAACCGTACAATGCCGAGAAGATCACATGGCTAGTCAAATTTGGGGGATTTTTTTTTTTACCAAAGTTAAATTTAGTTTTATATTTTTTTCGATTTAGACGGTCAAATATTTAAAAGTTTATTATGTTCTAACTAATTCAGATTTAAGGTAAATTGATTTACTTGAAAGGATAAATCTACCAGAATATTTAATAAGAGTTGGCACTTAGAAGCTGCTGCTAGTATACATGTGAATGTGTTCCAACAGTTTACGAAGATAGGGAATTGAATTCAATGTCGATTCGGTCGGTCGGATAGTGCGTAGAACTATCTCCCATTAATAAATGCTTCCTATACATATTCACCACAAGTCTTCTCTTTCAGAACATCTTGTGTCCCTCACCACTAATAATGGAGCAACATTATCTTAGCAGAAAAAAAAGGAAAAAAAAATCGTCATTTATTATTTAAATTATCGCTATTTTAGATTCTCAATAACATTCATTATCGGCTTAAATGATCGTTCTTTATTCCCTCTGTCAATTCAGTTGACCAAATCATTAGTTTGAGTCGTATGTGGTGCTAACGTGGTACTGATACAGTATAGATGCGATCCTCATATTACTAACGGGTTGTCTTCCTAATTTGATGGAGGGACCAAAGTGGTCGACAAAACCGGGGAAGGTTTATGTCTCAAATCCCACATTGTGAAAAATGCTCCGTAAAGGAATCGGGTCTCAATAGGCCGATCTAGGAGCCATATGGGTGGATGACATGATCTCCAAAACCCGATCAAAGCGTCGTCACCTTCGACTGGCCAAAACCCTAATGGTGGTTAATAATCAGATGTAGCTAATTTGTTAAGTTGATTCTTTTTTCACACTGAATCAAGTGATGCAGTTCATAAAGCCAATATTATAATTAATGTGACAATTCTGCTTTCCTTTTTATTTTCATTTTCATCATTTTTGTCCAACTTGAATACTGACCGACCATACTCTAGGATCTAGATCTATAAAAAAAAACACTTGCATTGATCAAATTAACTTTAAAAAAAGGGAGAGAGAAGAGAGAAGTCGAGAGTCAACAAATACAATCCGAAGTCAATACAATATCTGTTCTGTGTACACTGTACCACGTGAATTTTCCATAATTTTCCAGCTGATTTGATTTTAAAAATTCCCAGGAATTCCATCGGCAAAGAAAAAAAATGTAAAAAATTGAAGATTTATTGACAAAGCTGTACACGTCCTATGTTTTACGGTGGAGGAAAACTAAATTAACCAAACATTTCTCAACTAATCAGATACTGCCAAACAAAAGCGTGGACCAATTCTTTGGTCATTAATAATTCAGAAAATACTATTATGGTCTAATTGTGATAATTAGGAAGTCTCCAGAGTACGGAAAAGCTCTCTATTGGCAAGTTTTGATCATGAATGAGAAATGAGTTTTGGTAGTGGTCTATTCGTTGAAAAGTCAATTTCATGCGGTTCATCGACCTTAAGGTTCCATATTTAAATCTCCCGCTTATTTAAAAAATATTTGCTAATTGTATGCTCTTTAATCGAGCTGGAGTTTGGCGGACACCGGTTTCTTGGATTAGACTAGACTTTCAATGGTGCTACACTAATGGGTTAATGGTTAGCGCCGGTTGTTTAGTTCATCCAATATATTCGTGGTTAAACTCGAAAACTCGAACATTGTGCAGTAAGAGACAACAAGTTTATCACCGCTGCCACCTTCATCTTTTTTTTCGATAAACAAATGAATGAGAAATAAAATTTAATAAAGTGATATCATTTTTATCGTAAAATTAAGAGAATTTAGATCGATTTTATCCGATAAGGGATGTACGATGATGCCTCTTGTAATAGCGGGGGGGTGGGGGTGTGGTTGATCAACTTGAAATAGACATTGTCAAAAATTGATCTGCCTTATAAACATAATATAAAAAAAATTGTGGTTGGGCTAGGGTTTCAGACCTTTCGAGATATCTAGCCATGGTCTAGAAAATTGTGCTATATCAAAGTATTAAAATAATATTTGTAATAAAAAATAAAATTATAAAAAAATTAAAAATGATTAATTATTTATAAATAATTATATTTTAATAGTTATTTTAATATTTTCTTTATATTAATATAAATTTTATATTAATCGATTAATCATATTATATAAAAAATTATTTCGAAATATGAAATTATTTAAAATTATTTTTTAAAAACAATTGTGTTTGTTTGATTTGAGACGGGATAGGCTTTTCGGGTCAGCCGAGACTATGGGCAATGCTAGGCAGGTCTAACTCGAAAGTGGTGGTAATTTGTGTTGTTATATGATCCAATTTTCAAACTTCCCTCAAAATTTAAATTGCTTAACCTAAAATGGAAAGACTCTCTCATACTGCAATTTAGCAAATCATTGCAGACGAGAAGTACACGCGTCTAAAACAATGCTCAGTCCTTAGTTATTAATATATTGTTTTATTAATTAAGAAATGTAACGTAGCACTCAATTAGATTAATCAATAATTGATCAGAAAAGATTTTAGATTGATTAATATATTTGGTCTTTTCTTAACTTTTCTGATATTATTTTGATAACTTCAATTTATTCATTCCGTAGGATCTATGAAAGCTAGTATGTTACATAAAGTTTCCCTTATGAGGTATCCGCTCGATACTAAGTTAATAATATACAATAATTTAGATTTAGTATTATGTAAGAATTAATGACGAGTTTTAAACTGTATAATATATTACATGGTATATTAGTTGGTTCTCATGATATCGAACACATTGATATAAAATAAAATATTATGTAAAGTTTACAATGCATGTGTTGGGACTTATGAACTAGCTTATTTATCATTTTTCTCCATATTTCTACTCTTGTTCCCTCATTTGTTATAAAATTATTCACCCCGAATTTTGAAACCACATGATAGCGAAAATCAACTTTCATGCATAAACAAATGTTCAAAAACATGTATACAAGAGTTGTTCTAATTATTCGAATTAATTAGAATCCGAACATCCATGATAGGAGATGAACCTTCTAACTGATTAAGCTCGGTCGCCCATGGATGACGGTGATGGAGAAAAGGGTAGTTCACCTTTAATTGCCCTTAGAAAAATCAGAAGGCTACAGTGATATAAGAACTTAACTAATCTAATATTTAGAAATCTAATAAATTCAAATAAGCCAATTTTGAGTTAAATTAATTTAGTAATAAATGAAACTCTTTTGATCATAATTTGTTTTACTATTGACAATTCTCAAAATTAACCATTTTGGCAAAGTAATTTGTTTTATGATTTGTCAATGAACATGGATTTTTTTATTGTGATTGATGGGTGCGTGTAGCTGGAAAGCACTCGCCTTTTACTTCAATTAACGACTTATGGAGATATTTATTACGTGTATATTTTCTCCACGGTTGATTAACGTAATTATACGAAAAGGTAATTGGAAATGATGAGATAGTAATCTTCCATAAACATTTGTTTTAGAAAAAAGTAAAAGAATGCTTTTCTTTTTAGTAAAATCTTAATAAATTTCTAGTCGATTTAGCTTAAATGTGGGTTAGTTAAAAATCATGGTGCTGCCGAGTATTAGGTAGGTCGTACATACATAACAAAATAAGAATTTGCATGCAATGATACCCCCTGGAATCATAGCACTTCGATTTAACCAAAAAAAAATCGAAATCCATCCATCCAAGCGAGCCATAAGAGATTTTGACGAGGATCATATAGGACCCAAATGCGTTGTTTTCGCATATCAAATCAGAAAAGGGGAACCTTAAAAAGCACAAGAATACAAATCACATAAAACCATACATGCGTGTATGATTATGAGGGCAATCGGATTGAGTTTCATGTTCAATTATTGAGACCGACAGTAGGATCCAACTCTTCTTTCTTCCACAAATAAAAGGAAAAAGAAAGAAGAAATAGAAAAAAAAACAATTGAATGTATAGATAAATGCATTTGGCAATATCCAATGTATCAATCTCAAACACTTGAAGCTGTTACATACGCCATCGATAGGTCATTTCTGGTGTCAAGGAAAAGGTGAACAATGTTACATCATTTGATAGCACGATGACAATGTTTAGTGCTCTTTTTTTTTAATTTGAAAAAAAATATGAGGATAGATCAATTATTGGGAAAAATAAAAATAATAAAGATAAACTCCAACTATTAGCTCAAACACGAATAGTTTATGATATTATAAATTTAATTTTTCTTTTAAATGCGTAATTCTTGGTGAGATTTGTATATGGACTTACGTGAAACTATAAGTTAGTGGGGGTTCCTAGGCCAAAAAAATAAACTCCTTTGCTATGAAAAAATAAAAAAAAGTAAATGGAAATAAAAGGAAATCATGAAAAATTGAAAGTTTGCAAATAATTTTAGAGTAAGATAAATCATAAAATCATATATCCTTTAGTTTTATATATCAAGAAATATAAAATTTCTTTCAATAGTTGATATTATTTTCCCTCTTTGATCATTTTTTGTTTCTATGCATTAAAACTTTTGCTGATATTTGCATCACTTAAGATATTGTTATATTAAAAATTGGGGTGCGGTGCAAAAGATTATAGCAATTGGTTTTAGATTGTCCAAATGGTTCTTAGCATGATTAATTGTACTTGAGAAATCCCACTAAAAAATAAGTCCATTTTTTTAATAAAGGAAAAATCAATGACAGAAAATGGATCTAGAAAATTTGTTTAAAGGGATGGGACATAATTGAAAAGTAAAAGCATGAGCTTAGGGATGAAATTAAATTGCTTAAAGAAAAGAAAATGGAAAAATTAAATTAAATTTATATAATATTTAACGTATTTTATCGAGTTTAAACAAAAGATCACTGTCTTTAAAGTCTTTTCCGATGACTTAATCACTCTTTACCCATAGTCAGTATCCATTAACAAGGAACCTATCTCAATAACAATGTGTATTGCTGCAATTTACCCCCAATAGTTTATTAATTACACAATAGTTTAATTTCTATATTTACTGACTCAAAGGGAAGTGGAGCGAACATGTTTGCGCTATTTTTGTTTATGGCAATTTAAGAAACCGGACCGGGTTCAATCGAATATGCATTGATACAGTGCGCTGAATGATCCAGCTAAATCAATATATATATATATATATATATATAATAAAGGTGGGCTAAGTGATCCAGCCCGATCTGATTAATTAGAGTGGATTTGTCTCGATCATTGATGACAAAGTGAGAAAGATTTGAAAGGCTAACAGCATAAATAGACGTATAGGTAACACAGCACGGATGAGACAAATCCCGGCCAGGCAACTCGACCGGATCAAAGGTAGAGCTGCCAATTTGAGCCGTGCCCTGAAAATACAATGACTTCTTGTTTTGGGCCGTCTGGCCCGAACCCATTTAAGTGGAATTATTAATTATTTAAAATAAATTTAAATAATTTTGGGCTTGAGACCAAGCTTGTAAGTGGCATAATTGACATATTGTCTCAACTGTTATCCTAATTTAAAAAAACCTTGAAGTAAAATTTAAAGTATAATTATTTTTGAAAAAATTTACATGTTTTTTTAAAATTTATAATAATTTACCTTTTCATTTAAACTTATTTTTGTAATTTATACTTACCCAAAAACATTGGGCCGCAAAAAAATTTGGGTCATGCCAGTGTGGCCAAATGTTTTTTTGTATCGTACCAACACAAATCAAAATTACAACTAGTTCAAAATCCTTGGCCCAAACCCTGCCTTTTCATGACATCCAAAACCAGGCAGAACTTTGTCGTGTTCCATTGAATGGTTCATATAATCCATGCACACACTTCATAGAGCATCAGGGCATGGCTTAAAGCTGTCGAACAATTCCCATTATGACACATGAATGGGCTGACTAGAGTATAGTAAGAAAAGTTAAAAATTAGAGATATATGACCGGTTTAAAGTTAAATTATATGAAAAGTTTGTTTTTCAAGACAAAGTAAATTATAAAATGAAATTATTGTCTTTCGTAAATATTTTATATTATTAAAAAATTAATATAAATATATTATTATAATATTTAATATGATATGAAAAGCTTTAAATTACAACAATTTCTCTCCATTTGAGCAACTCATGGACAATTATGAAAAATTCTCTCTCTCTCTCATGTGGGTGGGGTCCCATAGCAAGTTGTCTGAGAATTCAACTTCTCCCGTTGAATCATTCTACAAGAACGTACAAATTTCAAGTATGCAAATTGAAATAAGAAAAATAGGTTACAAATAATTTTGTGTATTAAGTCAATGAAAAGTAATTTTGATAAAATATCTTGTAAAAATACAAGAAAATTATTTGATTCTTTTTCACAATTTGGGTCTCAGTCAAACACTTGGATAGCGTGTTCTTGATTTAGGGGGCTTGTAACTTGATTTGATGAGTTTGAACACTGTTACAAATGAGGGTTTCACAGTTTATTCTCGATCATGGATTGGTTGTGGAGTCGCAAGGGCCTTTAGGCTTGATCCACTAAATTTGCAGATAGTCTCTATTCTTGGTCAAGAGGAAGATCATTTAGGCCTTTGGGCTTAATTTGCCGTATTCGCCGGTGGTCTCAAATAAGAGCTAGAGCAACGTGTTCTTGATCGAGGGGAAGATCGTCAAGGCCTTTGGGCTTGATATACCGAATCCACCGGTGGTTTTGAATGAGGGTTGGAGTAGTGTGTTCTTGGTCGAGTGGAAGATTGTTGGAGCCTTTGGGCTCAATTTGTTGAGTCTGCCGATGGTTTCTAGTAAGGGTTGGAGTATCTTATTCTTGGTCAAGGGAATGATCATTAGGCCCTTGGGCTTGATCTATTGAATTAGTGGGTGGTCTCGAATGAGGGTTGGAGCAATGTGTTCTCAGTCAAGGGGAAGATTGTTGGGGCCTTTTACTTGGTGTGATGGACAACTGCGAAGGAAAATACGACTAGTTGTTGGGGCTGACCCAAAGCTACAATAAAAAATTATATGGCTCCATCATGACATGCCACTAGAAGGGCATTCAAGTACACATGCAACCCTACCACGAATTCTGTCAAATTTTTAATGGAACAATTTGCAAAAGCAAGATTGGACGCATGTAAGGAATTGTGACATCTGCCTCCATCATAAGCTTGAAACTATTGCACCTATAGGTCTTCTACAACTGTTGGCTATACAAACCAAGCCTCCAAAGATATAAGTATTGATTTCATTGATGGCCTCCCTAAGCCATAAGGGAAAGACTCCATTCTAGTGGTCATTGATCTCTCACAAAATATGCTCATTTTATGGGGTTAAGCCATCCTTACTTAACCTCCCAAGTGGCCCAAGCTTTAATGGATAATGTCTACAAACTCCATGGCAATCCAAACAGTATAATTAGCTATTGAGACCTTTTTTTTTTTTTTTGTTCCTTATGACATGAACTATTTCGCATCCAAGGAGTCTCTTTAAGGATACCATTTACCTATCACCCATAGACCAATAGCCAAATTGAAGTTGTTAATTGTTGTTTGGAGTGCTACCTACGCTGCACTACAAGTTAGCATTCTACTTAGTGGCATAAATGGGCTTCCCACAGTAGAATGGTGGTACAATCCCTCATACCACATAGCCATTCAAAGGACATCATTTGAAGCTTTTTATGGGGTATCACCTCCTTTGCACAGCCCCTAGTTCCCGGGGATTCTTTTGTGAACATTGTTGATAGGCAACTTGTTGAAAGGGAAGGAATCATCGATGATCTACACCATCAGCTGTAACGTGCCCAGCACAGGATAAAGTTTCATGTCAAAAAGAAGTGGATTGATCGGACATTTGCACAAGGTAATTAGGTTTATTTGAAGCTTTAGAATTATTGGCAGCAATCCTTCTAGCCCAAACAACATCACAAGCTAGCTACCAAATACTACGAACCATTCCTCGTCATTGGAAGAGTTGGACTAATTGCTTATGAGCTTGCTCCACCTCCTTCAACAAGAATATACCCAATATTTCATGTGTTCTAACTAAAGAAAGCATCTGGGTCCCCCACTTCATATCACCAACCTTCCTAAACACTTCATCGCTGATGATTGTCTCATTTCTGTAGCTGTGCTCAACCGATGAGTAGTGAAGCAAGGCAAGGCAATTGCAACACATGTTCTAGTACATTGGTCCAATTCTTAAGAGAATGCCTCTTGGGAGTACTTGTATGACCTCTAACTTTGCTTCCCTAGCTTGAACCTTGTGGACAGGGCTCCTTAACAGGTGGGTGGGGGTATTGTTACGACTCAGGGATGTGATTGTAACAAGAGATAAGAAAGAGGATTTCAAAGTAAATGGTTGAGAATAAGGTAGTTAGAGTTGTTGAGCAAGGTAGCTGAAGAACTTTGTCCAATGCTTTATAAATTGCCAAAGTTGCCTATATAAAAGTGGCATAGCACAGTTGTAAAGGTGTGGAATGAAAATCTCATACCCTTCCCTTTGAAGTTTCCCTCTTTTCCCCACCTCTCTTCATTTTTGTGCCTAGCATCCTTTTTTTTTCATAGCAAAGTGCTATCATTGAAACAAACATCTATTGCGCGAGTATAGGTGTCAATTTACTCTTTGTGATCTTCTTGAATTAGTGATTGAGGGTTCTTTTGTGAATGGATTAAATTTAGACATCCAAGCTAAACTATGCTTGATGGAGCTAGTAGGGCTTGCTCATAAGATGCGTATGGCCTAGAAGATTAAAAGAAAACAAAATCAAGTCGTTCAAAATTATTAGGTTGGGCCTAATTTATCTTTAAGTAAATAGGCCTCTCAAGAAGCTACCTTTTCTCATCATGTGGCACAACTGACCATGACACCTACTATGAAAGTTTCATCTTTCCTCTTAGTTGAACATTAATTCCTCCCCTTAACCACTGAAAGGTACTATGTAACAAGTTTATTGAAAGCTTACTAAGGTGAGATGCAAGAAAAACACAGTAGAGGATTATGCTTCCAATGTGATGAGAATTTAGGGCTGGAACATAGGTAAAGAAAGAGCTTCAAATATTGTGGATCGGTGATGAGCCAAAAGAGGCAAATGATACAATTAGACCTATCAAAAATTGACTCGGCATGAAAGTATGGTCTAGACACGGTATGAAAAAACTGTGCCTAGACTAGGGTTTTTGAGGTATTTGGCCATGCCAACACAAAATGAAAATAAATCAAGCCAACTTGAAAGTATGAAAAAATATTTACAATAAAAATGAAATTTATGAGAAAATTTTTAAAATGATTGTTATATATAAATAATTATATTCTAATAGTTAATTCAACGTTTTTTTAAATTAATACAATATTTAAATTAATTGATCAATTAAATCATATAAAAATTTATTTTAAAATATTAAATTTATTTTTTTGAAAATTATTTTTACTTATTCCAATTGGGCCGAGCGGTTTAAAGCATGAAATATTCATGTCCAAGTTAAGATGTTTTTGGATTAGCCAACATGGTGGGCTATGCCAACACAAGCTGATAGATCTAGACACAATTGATCTCAAAGGAAACTCATCAAAAGTAGTAGCACTACCCGACGATCTCAAATTAGTTGTAGTATCACTTTCATTCCTAGTAGGTTTATGTTCTCCACATACTATGAATGTTTATGGTAAGATTGGGAGTTAGAAAGTCATCATGCTTATTGATTTATGTGCTTCTCATAATTTTATTTCTTGGGCATTGGTAGAAGAATTGCAATTCCCAATTTCCCTAACTCGTGAGTTTGGCATGGTTAGGGGCACTAGTAATGAGGTTTGAACCATTGATGTATGTTATCAAGTATATTTACAATTTGAGGAAGTGGATGTAACAAGGAATTTCTTCCTTCTAACATTAGGAAGTAGTGAGGTAATCTTGGGATATCAGTGGCTAGCAACTTTGGGGGAATCTTGTGTGAATTAGAGGACTGTGAGCATGAAATTTGCAATTGGTAGTGAAACTACAAGGTAATCAATCTGTCTTTGTACAAAACTCCAGTCTCCATTCATGCTATAATGCATAATATTTAACATGAAGGCCATGGAATCCTTTTAGAATTAGGACAAATTTCACTAGTTGACCTAGGACTTGACTCTTCTTCGAATCAATCACCTTATTCATAAGCTATATCATCTCTTTTGATGGACTTTGAGGATATTTGCTCTCCTCCTGTGCACATGCATGAGATCATGCCATGATACTAGAGGGGATTTCCATGATTTTAGCTCATCCTTATTGTTATCCACAACTACATAAAGATGAAATCGAGCATCTAGTCACTAAAATGCTCTAAATAGGAATCATTCAACCAAGCAACAACCCCTATTCAAGTCTCATTCTACTTGTAAACAAGAAAGATGATAGTTGCATTTTTGTGTTGATTATAAAGCCTTAAAACACGCCATTGTACCTAATGAATTCCCCATTCCAGTTTTGGAGGAACTTTTGGATGAGTTTCATGAGGGCATCTATGTTTAGCAAGATCAATTTTAAATTGGGTTACCACCAAATACAAATGCAACTAGAGGACGTACCCAAAACTGCTTTTTGCACATATGAAAGACATTATGTGTTTCTTGTGATGCCCTTTGGGCTCATTTATGCTCCTTCTACATTTCAATCTTTGATGAATGATGTATTTTGATGATATTTGAGGCACTTTGTGCTAGTGGCTTTTTATGACATATTGGTTTATTGCATCTCATAAAAGGAGTATCTTATTCATCTATAGTTGGTCTTTTAGGTATGATGAGCAAGCAAATACACTTTTGACTAACTCTAAATAGCGTGTTTTTGCTCAATATTCAAATAGTACCATGATCATATAATTGATGGCAATGGAGTCTTTGCCAACCTAGTTAAAATCCAAGAGATGGTGGAATGGCCAACCCCTAAAAGCCTTAGCGAGATGTGCGGATTCCTTGGTCTCATCAGTTATTATTGTTGTTTTGTCAGCAATTACAAACACAGTTATTTGGCCTCCCACAAAACATCTTAAAAAGGATGCATTTGGGTGGAAACTTGAAGCTAAACATGCTTTCTCATAATTGAAGAAAGCTGTGGTCGATGATCCTATCCTTGCTTTTTTGGATTTTCCCAAGCAATTTGTGATTGAGATTGATGCTTCCGAGTTTGGACTTGGGGCTATTTTGATGCAAGAGGAAAAGCCGATTCCATTCCTCAATCAAAAGCTTAGCCCTTCTTCAAGAGCCAAATCAATGTACGAGAGAGAGCGAATGGCAATTGTCTTTGACATTAAAAAGTGGTGTCCTTATTTATTTGGTTAATGTTTGATTGAGCATACTGACTAGTGTAATATGAAGTTCTTTTTGAAATAGTGAGTGTTGAGGGTGAGCATAAAAAATGGTTGCTCAAGCTTATGAGTTACAAATTCAACATTCAACATAAATTGGGTGCTAAAAATACTATAATTGATGGATGCCCTTTCCCAAGTTCCTTTTGACGTACCATTGGCTACTCTCTCCATTCCTTTTCTTCTTGATTTTGAGGAATTAGGGACTCAAGTTGATCGTGACCCCTTTCTCAACAATATTAAGAAGATAGAAGGTATAGCAAGATCCTTCTACTTATCTAGCTTATGATGTTGTTTTTGGTATTTTACACTTGAAGAGGTATCCAGTCTCACCCGCCGAATCTCCTTATGTTTCTATTTCTAATGGAGTTGCTTGGAAATGTAATGCAAGGTCATGCAAGGTATCAACATACTCTTCATAAACTTTCAACTTAGTTTTACTAAAAGGGCATTAAGAAATCAATCCAAGATCTTGTGCCTGCTTGTGATGCATATCAGCACCATAAATATGATACAATGCCCCCATTTCTATGGCCACTACCAATACTTGAACATGTTTGAGAAGATATAACAATGGACTTTATCGAAGGGTTGCCAAAATCAAAGGGGTATGACACAATCTTAGATGTCACTGAAAAGTTATCTAAATACAAGCATTTCATTCATTTGCACCACCCTTTTACAGCCCTAGTTTTTGCCCAAGAATTCGCCTAAGAAGTGTTACATCTTCATAGTCTTTCGAGGAAATAATCTCTTAATATGATTGTTCCATTAGCAAGGATTATAATTGCAACAAAGTTTAGCTTACCATCCACATTTAGATGGTCAATCCGAGGTTGTTAACCATGGCTTGGGGACTTATTTACATTGTTTTACCGCCAATAAACCTTCTCGTTGGTCTCTTTGGTTGTCATGGGTAGAGTACAACTATAATAAATCTTTTCATACTTTAGGGGTATGAATCCTTTCAAGGTTTTATATGGTAGGAACCCTCCACAAATTCGTTATGAACTTAATTCTGCTGCCAATGTTGAGATGGACACACAATTAATTCATCACGATGCTATTATAGCTTTAATTGCATTCTCATCTTCATCATGCTCAAAAAAGGATGCATGCCACCAGAATGGGAAACTCCATGGCATCCAGTTTGCTGTTTGAGATTTTGTTTACTTTAAGTTAAGGCCAGATCGGCAGCATTCTTTGAAAAGAAGGATGAATGAGAAGATGTCTCCTCATTATTATGACCCTTTTGAGATCCTTAAACGTGTTGATCCCGTAGCTCACCAACTCAAGCGTCCTTCTTAAGCTCTAATTCACTTGACTTTTCAAGTCTCATAGCTCAATAAAGCTATTGGGAACCATGTTTGTTCCACGAATATCCATTCACAAATCTCACATGACATGTAGTTGCTTGTTCAGCCAAATGCAGCGGTGACTATTTGTCAACCAGAAACACCCAACTCTGCTGGCACTTAAATGCTCATACAATGGAAAGACTTGCCTACCTTTGAAAACTCCTGGGAGCAACTTGAAGATATATAACAGCAATATCCTCATTTCGACTGAGGAAAAGGTTCGTCTTTGGGCAGCAAGTAATGGTAGAACTCTAATACATGCGACTCATGCAAGACATAAGGCTGGAAGGGGTTCTAGAGGATGAGAGGAGTCTTTTATGTTTTGTAAGGCAACATTTATTGCTTTATTTAGATATGATAATCAAGCATTTTAATGGGAGTTCTATTAAATAGTTAGGTGGGTAAGTAAGTAAAAATTCGGGGGATTAAAAGAGGGGGAAAGATGTGAAAGGCAGCATTTGTTTTCTTGAATCAACTTGTTTTGGAGAGTTGGCAGTTTCTTGAATCAACGGCCATTTGGTAAATCTATCATCTTTCAGCAAAACATATCCTGAATTGCTGTAGCCCAGACTCCAGATTTCATGTACCTTCATATTATACTCAGAAAACGGAAGAATCTTTACCCTTCATACTGCAGTTGTTTCATGTACCTTGTTTTTTTTTTCTCCTCTTTGCTTCCAGTGCAGAAGCCCAGTAGATCAAACAGTTAAAAAAGGCAAAAGAACAAGAAAAATCTTGTCCATCGCCCATCACCAACTCTTCATCGCTTTCATCCTAGGCCAAAAATACAAGATCAGGCCATGTTGTTAGAGATCATATGCTGTTGAGAAAATGTGGGCAGGAGTCTCCTACGGAAAGAAGCTCATCAAAAGATTGGATCTGGAAGTGCTATGAGAAATATGAGTTAAAAAAATTGGTAGGCAATGAATTTGTTGACAAGAGAGCTAGAATCAGCTGTTGTGATTGGATTTTGGTGTGTCATTGATGATCCTACACTTCAGCCTTCAATGAAGAAAGTGCTGATGATATTGGAAGGCTCTGAGAGCATCCCAACCTCTGCCACCCCAGCCTTTTCATTAAGTATTGATTGCTTTGCACTGACATGCATGTGTTACCAGCATGCTTAATGCTTACACATCGCATATGCCTGAATATCAAGATAAAGAACATTTCACATTAAGGAAATGAAACTGTGAACTCTTAGCTAATCCACCTATTCCAATGTAGTAAATCTAATCTACTGGACAAATTTCTTCGTCGCTATTCTATGTTATTTCTATCTGGTTGAGCAATTTTATGTACCTACTACCTACTTACAGATCATGTTCATCTAATAAATCATGCTAAATGTGGAAAGGTATTTTAGCACATTCTAGAGTCATTATTTTTTCTGAATGATCACATTCTAGGGATATTACTGACAGCAGTGTTTCTTTCTTACTTTCTTTCTCTCTTTCCTTTTCTCTTTTTGGTAAGAAATTGACTACTTGCTCATGTGAGCATCTAAAACTGATTGCTCTTCCAAAAGACTTGCAAAAGAGAGCTAGCAAAGACTACTGAACAAGACATTCTTATGATACCTATTGTCATAGTTATCACGAGACTAACCTTCTACAAGAACCACCTAAGGGATGAAGCAAAAAAGTCTTCCACCACTACCATCAAGGCAATTCTACATCCTGAGTCCTTTCCTTCTAAGAAATCGATGCCAATAGAATTCTTCAAATGATAGGCGTTTTGCTGTAGAAGAGGAAAAATTCAAGAGGGAGAGTAAATAACAAATAACTTGTTAAGTAATGTTAAAGGAAAAGAGTTTGATGGATGAAAATGCTAACCAGGATCAATACAGAGTAATCTTGAGCACATATCAACACAGTCAGGATTTAACTCTTGAAGTATTTGCTGGGAAAATGGAAGACTAGTAGATGACCCAATGTTCTTCAGTAACTGAATGAAATCACCACATGCTAAGCCACTAAGTAGATAATGAAGACCAATTCTTGGAGTTACAACTTAGAACGCTACCTGAACATTATTCCTACCACAATATGGTGGATAGCCGTGGAGAAGCTCAAATAGAATTGCACCAATACTCCACATGTCAACCTACATAAAGCCCTGACCTTCAATTCCCTCGAAAATGAGACCCTCTAAAACATTGAGAAAGCTGTTACCTTTTCATCATACTGCTGAAAAAGAAGAACTTCTGGAGCTATGTACAAAAGAGAACCACATACCATATCAGCAGAATTCTCAGGACTCACAATCCTGCTTACAGTTAGCAGAAAATTGTCATCACTAGGAAATCCCAGATCTTATAAGGAAATACCTAAGAAGCTGCGGTATCTCTAAGACCAATAAATACCTTGAGAGTCCAAAATCAGCAATTTTCAGCACTCTATCCTCTTCAGAACCAGACAATAATATGTTCTACATGGAAGACCAAGTCAGCGAAATACACTTATATCTGTTGGAAACTAAAAATTTCAAAAGTCACTACTCGTCACAGGTACCCCTTCAAATAGAAACTTGATCAAAGATGAAATTAAACATCAATTTGTCTACAAGAGTTCAACTTGTACCTCTGGTTTTAAGTCCCTGTGAATGATAAAGTGAGAATGTAGCACTTCCATGCCATCACCTGCATAATAATCCAATGGTGTGATAACTGCTAAAATCAAAGCCAGCCGAGCAACGCAGCTTATCAAGCATAGAATACAAGAACATACCAAGCTGCTGCATAAATCTTCTCACCATTGTTTCCTTAACTCGCCCGTGAACCTTGATGTAAGAAGCCAAACTACCCCCAGCGCAGAACTCCAGGACCATGTACATGCAACCATTAGCCTACGGAAGCAACAATTTTTTTCAGAATTAGTTGGAAAAAAAAAGTACGATATTTTACAGGCTATATCTACTAATATGAACTTAAAAGTCCAACATTTTTTATCAATCAATTAGTCCATAATGAGAATTAGAAGAGGAATTCCCTCGGTACAGATCGCACCAAACCCTTTTTTCTACTATAACTTCCACTTTCTGCGATCAAAGACATCAAATTGATATAGAAATTTAAATTTGAGTTCCACAGAGTATCGAAAAGACTAGCAGAAACTCCACCTTTCCTGAAAAGTAGAGGAGAGGGAAAATTTCAATGACAATTGGAAGAAAGAAAATGGAGAGATAGCCGACCTGGAAAACGTCGAGAAGTCGGATGATGTTGGGATGACTGACGGAGGATAGGAAGCTGATCTCACAGTCCAAGCAGTTCCTTAGCTTGCGGCTGAGCTTCGAGAGGTGAACTTGCTTCAGCGCCACTGTCTCGCCGGCGGCCCGGTGCTCGGCCCTCCACACGGTGGAATAAGCCCCGTCTCCGAGCTTCGACCTCAGCAGGTAGTCTCCGATAATGGTCGACTCCCTTAGACTCTCTGCTGCTTCTTCTGCCTCCATTGACATTGTCAGTCGATCAGTTAGCACCAAACAGAGATGATTGATTATGAACTCGGATCATTCCCCTCAACCGTTATCTCATCTCTGGAAGTCGCCATTTTTTCCCCTTTTTTTTAATCAGCGAAGTCTGCAACTTTTCTATCATCAGATCAGAAAACAAAACTATTAAAATGAAATATAAAAATAAGAACTCTTTTATTACAAAACACTCCCTGTATTTCTAATGTTTGAGAAGAAGCCCGACATATGAGCATTATATCCCTGGACTGTTACCATTGCACGTGTCAAACCGATCGTTCCGAACTGCTTTTATGGTTTGATTAATTAGTTAGAACCGGTTTTAAAAAATAATAAAAACTTTACCATATTGAATTTAAACCAAATTGAATCCAAATCAAAATCTATTGGAACGTAATTGAATCTAAAATTTATTAACATAAAATCATAAAATTTTCAATTAAACACAATCAAACATGAAAGATTATGGTCGATAAACTATTTAAGATGAAATTTAGGATTAATAGGTGGAGACTAGGCCACACAAAAGCATAGGAACCTACATCTAAAATGTTTTAAATATTTTTAGTATATCCTTATTTTATTTAAAATATATTTAAAAAAATGTAAAGGCTGATTAGCAAATCAAATCATTCAAATTTAGTAACTAACCAAATCAATTCACCTAAAAAATTGCACCACATGGTTGAACCAGTATGTCGTTCGGTTCATGGTTCAATATGGTTCTTTAATTCACTTTGTCCATCCCTAGCGGAGATAAGGTAGGTACCATAGTTTTAAAAACCGTGGGCTGGCCGGTTTAATCGGGAACCGGCCACTCACCCAATTTGATTCTCATAAATACTCCAATTACACTTTAAATTAGGTCAAATCTGATTGAACCGGCAGGTTCCAGATCAAACTAGTGAACTCAATTGAACCGGTAAAAAAACCGGTCAACTTAAAATAAAAAATAAAAAAATTATTATAACGTTCTTATTTTATTTTACTAAACTTATATTTATATTTTATGTTAAATTTGAGACTAATATAATGACTATATTAATGATTTTTATTATAAATCATAGTTAAATTATANGCCGTTGATCCGTTAAACCTCCGGTCCAACTTATAAAATTATGAACCCATATCTTGACCGGTTCCTGGCCCAGTCCGGTTTTAAAACCTATGTAGGTACCCTTGGGAAAGATGGAATTGGGTAAAATTGAAATTGCGTTTCCGATTTCTTATTCAAAATTTCTAATTTGGTTATATAAAAAAAATCGGAACGATTATTTTATTACATTGGTCATTCATGTAAGCTTTCGAAATCTTATTCCAGCTAACAAATGAAAAATAACAATGTAACAAAATTTTTAAATCAGGATTATGATTTGCCCTTTTTTATTGGACTTTTTGCTCGCTCACGCAATATTAAATCTACTTTATTTCAAATTAAAAAAATTATTAATTAATTAATTTTAAGCCAATGAGTTGTTCATATCTTTTTATTTTCAAGTTTGATTAAATTATTTGATATGGATAATTGGCATTTATTGAGCTCCTGAAAGTGTATTACTTGCTATTAGTGTAAACTAGTTGTGAGTTTATAAGGGATTAAGACTCATTTTCATTTAAAAAATTAAACTAATAGGTGACAGTACCCAATTTTCTTATAAGCTCATAAATTTTTTTTCATTTAATTAATATGGGATCTTATATTTCAACACTCGCTCTTATGTGACAAAGTGGACATGCCCTCAACAACTATCTACGAGCTGGATATTCTTCTCTCAGTCTTGGATGAGGAAGACAATTGACTATGAATTGGGCAATTTTCTTCCGTACTCAGGTTTATATCAATTGACCATAAGCTAAGTTTCTAGACTCGGATCAGACGAAATACGAGCTCACTAGCTCTGATACCATGTAAACTAGTTATAAGCCCATAAGAGATTAATGCACATTTTTATTTTAAAGTTTAAGTTGATAGATGCCGATACCCAACCTTCTTATAAACTCATAACGTTTTCTTCATTTAATCGATATCGGATCGTATATTTTAACAATTAGGTGACTTATATTGGATGAATTTTTGAGTAGTTTTTAGTCTTTTAGATAACCCTTTCAACATTATCATCAAAGTAGTAAGTGTTTCAAACAACTATGAAAAGCAATCTTGGAGATTTTTGAAGTCTGATTCTCCTCTCCAAAATCATGTCACGAAACACATCCCTGATCTACACTTGCATCATATTCTATTTACTCTAGGCTAGGAAAAATGAGACTAGAAAGGGATAGGAAAAGAAGAGAGAATAAAAGAATATGAAAATTTTGATAATGAGAATGTAATATACAATATTTTGATTATTAGGTCGATAGTGATACCACAGTACCAATATTTCTTCCTTGTTTACTCTAAGCTTTTAGTGATAAGGTTTGACGTAATAATCATGTCCCTGCCTTGCATGGTTTCTTTGTCTTGATTGCTTTAAAACCTTTCAAGAGGATAGAGGAAGGAACAAACGAGACAATAAAAAAAAATTCCCCCAGTAAATGAGGTGGCTCGCCCAACGGAGCTCTCGCATTCTGGCCCATGAAGCAGCCCTTCGAGCATGTCAATCATGCTTAGCAGGAATTTTCATCTAGCAGTCGTGGACAGTTATGCCTGATCACCAGTCCATCCATGGGCCAAATTAAGGCAGTGTGCTTATCACTTCCGATCGCAATAGATTGAGGACGTCCAAGGACAGTTCTTGTTTGCTTCGCTTGTCTAATATTGATAACCGCTACTATTTCAACCTTTTGAATGCTCGTGAGAAGTCTCCGACACAAGAGATAAATGTAAAGGACATGTCATTTGTTTGTTGATGATGGTAAATATGTGTGGGTCACAAGATACGAGCGTAAGAAACTCATGATGCAGGACAACTAGGGCTTAAGCGTGGATGCTAACTAATCTGCATTTTAAATGGCTATCCAAGCTTTTGTTTTTTATTACTAGTAGCACGGACACACTCTCCATATTTTCATTAGTATTAATATATATGTGCCTAATTGTGTGTAGTGTTGTTAAAAGTGTAGTCCGGGCCTGGAATCGTTTAACCCAGTTACGGTTTGGCACGCTTGTTTAACAGGCCGATCTAGTTACGGGTCATGGTTTAGACAAATATGAACCGGCCTGGAACCGTTTATAAACGGGTTGATTTGGCCCATAAACCGTCTATCTTTTTAATTTTTTAAAAATTATTTTAAATGAATATTTTTTATTTTTTTTTAAATTTAAATTGACCCGACAAAATTCAACTGTTGATTTGCAAAATTTTTGCCAGTCCAAGCTAGTTTTCAACGGTTCTGAGCTAGTTTAGCAGAGCAATTGTTCGTACTAGTTACGGTTCAATCGTTCCATATTTTGGAACCAGCCCATAACCACCATAAACCCATTAAGAACAGTTATGGGCTGGGTTAGGAGCAATTCGGGCCGGTTCCGAGTTTGGACGGTCCAATTCCAATCCATCTCAGCTTGTTTAACATCTCTAATTGTGCGTAAAAATGTATTTCAAACAACTGAGAGCAATCATAATAAAGAATTAGTTGGAATTATTTCTTTTCCAAAAATTGCAGTTAATGGGTGATGAACCAATGGTTTTATTAGTCTTAAAATAATATAAGATCTACAATATTTTTAGTTAAGGTCTCAACCGATGGATAGATAGGTGACTCTAAATCGACTATCAAATGAAACCCGTTTTATTAATATCTAGTATTTTTTAAGAAATTACATATTTGAGATTTTTTTTAATAGTATATTGCACACACTATTGTACCTTTTAAACTTTAGAATCGCATACATGAAATTTCACAATTTTTTTCCTACTTAATCGATGGAAGTTTGGCACATTTAGTTTAGGAATTTAGTGCAATACTTTGAAGGATGAAATGTTACTTTCACACATCATTTCCTCCGAAGGCCCGATTTAGTGATTGGCTAAGCCTTTAGATCGATATGGTTTAAATAAGTCTAACTATGGGAAATATGTGCTTTCAATATCAAATTTAAAATATTGTAAATTTGATTCTTATTATAAAATTTTTCATATTTTTTTATTTTACTATTATCTTATATCTTTCTAAGCTAATGTGCTTACTATAGCATAATTGAAAAAAAAAACCCAACTCCTCCTCTTTCCATTTTAAAAGGGGGTCTATGCCCAAAAGAGAGTACAAAACAGACAAAAATATTACTACAGAGTCCACTGTGGAGAACCAATGCGGCATTGTCTGTCCTAAATCGAGGCGTAGAGTTCTTTTGCTTTGCTAAAGGTATAAGCACTATAAGAAAATATGTTTTTAGTTACAAATAAAATGGTCATATCAAGTTATAATCTTTTTTCATTTTTTTTTCGTTGGCCGTCACCGAAAGCCTCGTGGCTAAAGGATTTATCGACTGACAATGTACAATTGTCCGTTGTTAATCATTTATTTGACAAAAAAATTCGTCAATTATAAATATATTTAGTGATAAAAAGAATGCGTGTCACCATTAGTATGAGTTTATCAATGACAAATAATACTTTCGTATTTTCCTGAAACCCTAGCCACCGCCATGTTCATCCTCCATATTTTCCTGAAACCCCAGCCGCTGCCGTGGCCGAATCCCCAGCCCCAAATGGCCGGTTTTCAGCCACTGATGACCATGAATCTTCGTCTGGTCCCCCTTGACAGCCGCTTTACGATGTCGGAGAAGCCACATTGGCAAACTCGTGATCATCCAGCCAACGGTGCGACTCACACCTTACAGGATTTTTGGGGTGACGGTTGCTCGGGTGATCGAATCATGCAAAGGAGCCGCGAACCCCATGGCCCACTGATCCCGAGATCAGATGGCAATGACCCACTACTTTACCACTCGTTGCAGCAACTCCACCGCCTGATACCGTCAGCGATATGAGCCGAAAGCAACTGTGGATCTGTTGATCGCAGTCCCATCTCATGAATTAAAAAAGAAAAATAGCATGGAAATTTGCCGAACAATACTGATTTGGCAGAGGAAACCAAAACTTATGGTTATTCTAGCAAGGCCTCACACAAAAAAAAAATTAAGAAAACCAATTTCTTTAAAAGAATGACGGAGAAGTCAAATTCTCAGGGGATGGTTTCATGATTCACGCGAGTCAAGTCCACGAGTTGATTGATTGGAATAAGCCTTAATTCTCAACTGGTCACATCGACCAATTTTTAGAACTGAAATCGAGTAATGCGTTGAAATTGTTAAGACGGTGTACAAATGTAAACATAAGTGTGGTTAAATCGATTACTGCAATTCATGTAAGCAATGAGACATAAATCTTTTAGATTTGTACATAAGATATTAGAGAAGGTGAGAATTTGAATCTCCTCTAACTGGAATTATAATGTGTGATGCAAGGTTATAACTTAAATTGTACATAAATGTATGTAATTTATTAATTCCTAATTTTATTCCTAGTATAAATGATAAATTATCTTATAATTTCTAAATATTGGTTAATACGTTTACCAGTTGCTTGCTAGAACTTTGTTATTTAAAATTAATTAAATTAACTATTTAAATAGTATATATATGAATAATGGTATATTTTTTAATTATAATTATCAAAATAAATTCAATAATATTTTTTAGAATATTTGGGAGTATAAAAAAATTGTTCACAATCCTTCTTTTTAGATAGACATTTTTAAATTTAAAAATGGTTCGATATAATGTAGTTATGATGTAATAGGTTATGTGGTTTTTATTGGTAAAA
>CXYZ01006789.1:699860-717989 GCA_900006705.1 Sonneratia caseolaris
TTTATTCTACTAACTAATTATTACTTTTATTATTTATATTATAATCCAAAAAGATTGAATCGAATCTTCATTCTATTTCTCGTTACTAATTGCTCTAAATTCAAAAAGTGATTCTGGCATGATAATGATGTTATATTTATGTGTAAATAAATTTATAATTTTTTATTTATTGAAAAGAATTGATTTTTCCTTACTTTTTTATTATCATCTATAAATAAAATTTTATATCTCTTAGTTTAATTTTGATTTATATAATATCAATGACGTAAGGTTACAGAGTTGCAAGTCACAAATATCAATTTGGGTTAATAGCATAGAAAGGCTTAAACTATCATCATTTTAAATATTTTATCACAAAATTTTCACTTAATCCAATTAATACTAAACTTTTATTTTTTTTGTCTAATTTAACTCATTATTTATTTTTCCATCTAAAACTCGACCTCGTTTGGCACATTATTTTATGCTTACCTATAAAACAACAATTGAGGTGACTGCGGAGTTGGCAAGGGAGAATATTCATTAATCCAATAGAAAAGTGGCATGTCTGCATCGTGTCACACTCACATTATTTTCAAACGAGTCCAAAACATTTCAAAATTTCTAGAAATGCGCCTTGCTTACTCTCTCTCTTCTTTATCACTCTTATCTCCTTCTCTCTCTCTCTCTCCCCTCGTCTCCATTCAAAGAAGAACAGAGCATGGCTTAACAAAAAGGAAAAACAGAGCATGAGAAGAAAAGGATTGTGCCCAAATGTAATGATGCATGATTACCAAAAACCTTTAGTATAATCATGTCTCTAGTGGCAAATTTCATTATCTTCCAAATGGAAAATAAGAAATCCATTAGAAAATTTGCTACTAAAAATTATAAAATCCTCCTTATTTCATACTAAAAATTATATAATAAAATAAATCTTAAGTAAGTACAATGTAACTCTTACTAATTACGTCTTATTTAACTTCAATTTATTTTACCTCTAAAATTATTATAGAGTTATCTGTACATAATGAATAATAAAATTTTAATTAAGTTAAATCTATCATTCACATATTACATACGAAAAAAATACTATTAAGTATAGCTTAACAAAGCAATTATTTAGGTATGTCATATAATATATTTGATATATTTTACTTAAAGAACATCATGTCAATTCATTTGACGAGTCTTGTGTGTAGCAAACCTGCCATATTTGTCAATATATTTTGTATCTTATAATGATCTAATGCATAGCTAGTATTTTTAATATTGTAACCATTTTGACTTGATATTGTCGAGGATATTTATGTATTATTGTAGAACATCACACATACATAATAATAAATGCATAAAAGAATAAGAATATGGATAATCCTAAAGTGATTGACCAGAACCATGAGATATTACTAAAATAAACTTAAACTAAAACCCATCAACATGGACTCACCTCTGGAAGTCTTCAAGTCACCATCTGTGTGACCTCGATCTGAGACCTTTAGCATTGTTGTCCTTATCTGTAATTATCCTTCCACTAAATTTATGAGGTGTAGAACTATTTTACATTACATAAAAATTATCAAGAAATTTGAATAAGTAGTTGGGGGAAGTACATTTGGAGAGAGAGAAAATACAACTAAGAATAAATTAGATATGGCACGGTGTTTGGATCATATTTATCCAAATATTGATAGTCATTCATCATATGAATCTGGTCCATTAAAATACGTTGATGCATATAACGTAAGTATCAAAAAAATTAAATTGTACTATTAAAATCTTAATATATCCAAATTATATTCATATCTATTCATCTATCATCAGCATAGTGTAGAACTCAATGGATCACATATAATACAAGTTATTTTCTATAACTAAAATTTAATAATTTAAAATTTTGTTCATGTAATTAAATTTCTCCAACACAAAATTGTTTACCTCGGTTTTATATGTGACTTATTAGACAATGTTATGTCATAATTGGATTTAGAAAACTTTAATTATATTTTCAGTTATTTGTACATGCACTAAACTAATGAATGTGATTTGTGAATACATATAAATATATATATATATATGAAATTTATATTTGTGCACGTGAATTTTTATGGGAGGAATGGATTTAATCGGCAGCTTTATTTTGCCATAAAATTGTGAATGTCGTTTAACGTTCACATATATAAATATATATAACGTGTACATTCGTTGTATCCATTTTTAACAGTTCGCAATTTAGAAGGAGAAAAGAAAATGGTTTTTGGTTCGATTTTGGCAGAAAAGAGCTCTCTGCCAAAACATTCTCTTGTATGATCGATTATTGTGAATACTTCTTAATTTCTACAAGAAGATTTAATGTGAGTAGTGTGAAGAGTATACACACGTACAACTAGTTGAAAGATCAACTGTCAGGACTATTTTTATATGCAATATACAACATCATTAACTGGAGAATTTAAGTATAAAAATTAAATTCTTTTTTATATTTAAATTTTAAATTATATCAATGAAATATTAGTTTTGTATATAGATTTTTTAAAATTTACACCTCTACTACTACTACGTTACGATTCCAAGATGTACCACACCCCCTACCTTTTTCTTAGCAGCAATTGTTGATCCTTGAGACATGATACAGTAATTTACGTATGAGATGGATGAATTTCAAGTTGGGATGGTTCTCGTTCTCGATGGATGGAATCCTTCAACTGATCGAAAGACGGAAGTGTACAGTACATTAGGAGATGACCACCCCCATCTGCCCCCTCGTTCAATACTGCCTCCGACAACTTTGAGTTGTTGGTTTCGTGATAGTTCTTTTCCTCCGATGCGTTTTTCTGGTGCTTGTTCGACCAACCGCAGTGAGCATCTCGACCATAGGAGTTCATATTCTCCATTCTTCCTTCTTCATCACCGGACCAAAGTGCAACACACTAATTGAGGACAAGATCGCAAATCTTTTTTTTTTGGGTGCAGAATCGAGCAACATTTTGCTCTTTACATTTTAACTTGAAACCGTTCAATGGAGGCAGAAAGAGAGAGAGAGAGGAGAGAGAGAGATTAGAATTTTCGATGAAACGGCGGAAGGAAGAAGATAGGCATATTTACATATTTGTCCCGAGTACTTTCATCTGCTCATTGTGCAGGGCCCACACTAAACATATGGCAATGCCACATTGGCAGAGGTAACACACACCGGCATAAATAACGGTCACATAAGAGGATCCGTTAATTTCGAATGAAAAAGTGAATGGGCTTGAGTAGCCCATAATTTTTTTGATACCTAAACCCTATTCTATATAGATAGAATCGGTTCCAAAGTTGTGACTATAGATCCTACCTGTTTTTAATAGGAACAGAACCTTACCCAGAACCTCCATTACACAAAGGTTCCGAGCAACCTGATGATCATATTCATTATTTTTTAAATTTAATTATTAGCTAATAATGAACTTTAACATGCTTTTTTTTTTGTTAATTTAGTATAGTTGTTTAATCAAATTCAGTGTATGGTAGTTTGAATTGAAGTAATTTTTTTTATATGTTAGATATTTTTCATAAAAGATCCCTTGTAATTATTAAATATTTTGGGTATGATAAACCCTAAAAATATACATAATCATTATATCAAATGAAAGCTCATGGAGTTAGGAGTCCAAATGGTACAAATGGTGTAAGATCTAGAGTTTAAATGAGAAATTACGAGCAATGGAAATTATTTGCACAAGGTTATTTTCTTGTAATCAATTCTAGGTCCGACTCTAAGTACCACCCTATGTGCAGGATCTGAAACTAACCCGTTCCGAGTTTCTCTGCTCAAATTTATCAAAAACTACCATTCCTATTGATTCTGACTCTACTCGACACCTGTGTATAACCCTATAAATAGTATGCCAAATAGGAGAAAAAAAGTTTGGTGTTAATCGGATCGAGCAAAAAAAAATTTTCATGTCAAAATATTTAAAATAATGACAACTAATGCCTTTTTAGGTTATTAGCCCTATCAATTTAAATTGACTTATATTATCAGTCCTTTTGTTCTAAATTTCTAGTGGTAATTCCCTCAATCATCCATAAGAATGTATTAGTTTTATTATGAAAATATAATGTATTTTACAAACAGTGATGAATTATTGAATTGGCGCCAACTTTTAATATGGTTTAACAGCAAAAAGCTTATGATAAATTTATTTGTAGTCATGGGATAACACATATTAGTGAGCGATTTTGAATTTGCCACAACATACTTTCAATAAATAAGTAACTAGTGACCATACATCATTATCATCACTAATAATTACGAGTTCAGCGGTGATTATCTTATAATTAGTGATATATTATCATATTTATCACCGAATAAAATATTTGAAGTCAAAATATGATTTGGTGCCAACTTTTAACATAATTCAGTAATAACTAGTTGGTGGTATGCTCATGTCTGACCACACAAACACATATATTAGTGAGTATTTTTAAATTTATCAAAAAATAGTTTGACCAAATGTGTCATTAGTGACCATATTTCAATTTTATTTCTAAAACTATGATTTTTAGTGGCTATCAATAGAATAGTGACTAATATATCATCATTAAAAAATTATTTTCCTATAGTGGTGGCCCTCACAATAAACTATTGGGAAATTGAACGTGGTGAGTACATGGAGTTTGAGCAATAAAAATTGATTTCCAAGAAGATTTTTTATTGCCAATAATGCCATACATTAATATGTAAATTTTCTTTTATAGATTATGATCAATCCGATTTGGGTGCATCATATTAGACAGGGGGGCGGTACATCGGAATGGCAATCTCTTCCTCGAGCCAGTTAACTACTGCTAGCTAGTTAGTTAGATGGCTTTTCAAATCCTAAATGTGTTCTTCAATATACACAAATGTAAATCATTAGGTGTTAACACTGGAGGATCTGAATTTAAAATTTCCTCAATTTAGTGAAAATATTTGCATTCCATCTAATATTCAGATCTTTTGGTTAAACTCTTCAATGAAAATCCGACGGGTCATCGATGCATCATCCCAATACATTGGATTTTTGTTGAAGGATTCAATAGAATAACCCAAGTGTTAGACTTAATGCAAAAGTTTGGATTAAATTAATGAAATTTCAAATTCAAGTTGTTAGGTGTTAGTGTCTAACAAATTTAAGGGTCAAAGTGTCAGTCTTCTCTTACTTAACATAATCTCAATTTGGACAAAGGATAGTCGATACTAAAGAACCACTCCTCGTCCAACATCAGAAGTTCTTGAATTTGATTTTTGTTAATAAAGAATTTCGACTTGTTGATAGTTATTGAGAACATGCCCATAAGAGTATGGGGTAAGTTTAAGGCATATTGTCACATGGGTTCGAATTTTAGAGAACAAAATGTCATGCTAGAGACTTGAAGAATCATGGAATATAAGAGATTGTATACTTCTAACTTGTCACTTTAACCTTTTAAACTCATATATCACTAGACCCAATATTAGAAGAAAAGCATCGTACTCGTGGCCAATTACTGGTAACCAAAATTTGGGATTCGTGGTCAATAACTTAGAGATCAAAAGAAAACTCCCATCTCTTTCAAAAGTATGAGTATCATTAATCTACTTTTTTTTTTTGTTTGAGTATGAATACAATTTCTTATAAATTTTAAAAAAATTTCATACCCTCATTTCTCTTTTACCTCTCTTGAGCTCAAATGCGTATTGCGTTACCGAAAGAATATTGGACTCAATTTTAAATAAGCTACCGTTGCTGCTGTCCACCACTTTTTTTTATATCGGTAATATTCGATAGTATAACAACTGACTAATTTACCAAACGGTATATTATATTATTGTATAAGATTCATCAATTAAATCCCAAATACCTGTATTTAATGATACATATTAGAAAATATAATCCAACGGCTCTTATAAAGTTTCTTTTTGTCCGGTCTGATTTTTCCTTGATTTCTTTTTATACCGGCCGAGCCTAATCCTTAAAGCGCTGCACATGGAGCCTCATCAGAGTCGTTAAGCAGCAAAACCCTTCCATGGCATATTGGAGCTCGTCACAACTATAAGGAATTCTGAAAATCAAGAAAAAAATCGACATGATACAAAAAGGAGTAAAATGGCCATTATAATATAAAGAGGTGAAATAAGATAATTAATGAAAAATAATATATAAAATTGTCAAAATTTATGTAATATTTCAAGAATTTTTTTCAAATTCGGGGGACAACTACGCTTATCATTGTATACAGCAACAATTGCCTTTCATTTGAAAAAAAATGTTTTAGAGTGAAATATGTATTACAATTTTTTTATTTGAGTTATCTTATTTTATAAAAAGAGCTTTTTTTACCGTAATTCTCTTTTTTAGTTTCCTTTTACTTAGACAAGATTTCTAGATCTATTCTAAATACCGGCAAATTCGAGAATCACTAGGAAACTGAAATACTAAAGTAGAAAGTGACATTCCATTCTTGATTTACGGGATTGAATCATCTTCGCAATTCAGGATCCTCATGTAGCCCAAAAGACCATGTCGTCCCAGACCTTTCCTATGTCCCTGTTTATATATGTGTATATATATATATACATATATTCATTTCATTCATTGCTTTCTTTCACTTGGGACATTTGTACGAGATCTCGCTTTTAGTGCACCCAATGCATAGTGAAAGGTGGGAAAGAACATTCCCCAATTAGACAAGAGCACGTGCATCACATTTCAATTTGATCCAATGAATCATCTCCAAAAAAGAAAGATTTCTCTTTATAGCAGGCTTATGGATTTACGAATTGAGTACAGAGTATTAAAAAAATGATTAGATGATAGCGGGAACTAAGAAAATCAAATAAAATTGATAAAATAAACGAAATTTGCATATAATATTTTGCATTTTTTTTCAAGTTCAAGTGGATTTATTGCACCCGTGTGCATTCCTTTTTTAAGTCTATCCCTGGGCACAGTCCCCATTATCGAACATGTTTTCCTTAGTGAGTTCCAGCCCACGGCAAGATTTGGATCAAAGCAGTGGTTTCTTCTGTCGAGATTTGAAAATAATAGAAACCAATTAGAAAATAAATAAAGCATGCATGGTCCTTAAGCTTAGCCTATCCCCGATGCCCCTTGTTGAAGATTAAACTCATACTATAATACAAAAGGAAGATGATAAAGCAGACGTCTCCCCCACTTGCTGACCTCCGGCAGCACTTTACAATGAAATCGATCAAATCTATTACTGTAAGCTGTAACAGTGGAAACAGATGGACTCGGATATATGTTAAAAACTAGTCATAACTCACATCAAGAGTTGCAGATGGTTCGATGCGGTCTCATATAATTAAGGTTTTGAATTCGAATTTTATGTATGGAGAATGTCAATGGTTTGTAGAATATATAGTACTCTTTATTAACCCGACTTAATTTGACTATAATAAATCAAGATCCATTGAGTGACTTCTAGATATCAGCTAGGGTGTCATGTTGTCCATTGTTGCAGGCATTTTCTATGGTTAAGTATCTCTTACCTTCAAATAAGAACTCATGTTTGAGTATAGTGGTTGGAGATAATGGACCGCTAGAAGAGTTGTGTCCATATTAATTAGTTCACCCCTTCAACATGAAAGAGTCAGGACCTATCACCCTCGGCTTCCGGATATTGCCTAGCATGTATCAGAAGACAGCAGCACGATAGGCTTGGTGCTATTTAAGTAGTATGAGGATCTAGCAAGATCATGCTGCTTTGATTTAGAGCCACAAAGAGCAACTAATTAATTAATTTGAACCAACATTAGATCACTGCAGAAAGAGGATAATGATTTTGAAGTGTAACAACTGACTGGACCGGAGCAGGACCACTAATATTTTAACAAATCTATGGGATACTCTACACCCATATATCATCGAAATGCACGCAAAGTCCGATGCCTTTCTCCGATTTCACATTAGAACAGAATTCAGATCTCATATAATATCATTAATTTGATGTATTCTTTTTCTTTTTAGTGTACTAACAATTGAGTTCCGACGAGTCAATTCTCTAAAACCTAAACTTATTTTCCCATGGAAGTCGTCGCTCAACTTTCATTTCGTCTAACGAACAGTTCCACCGTTAACTTTAACGGACGGACCGCGTTAGTGGCCAAATAAATTTAGATTCTTTAAGTATTAACCCGTCATAAATTCGACGACCGGCCGGTGTTAGTCCACTCTCATGTGTTTCCTTGGCATGTATACTTCTTCTTCCCAGTACTGTTTCCTTTGTGTGGCTTAATTGCTCGGTGTTCTATCCCCGAAAGGAGGATTCGGTAGTAGTTATACCACCAAAAGAGCCTAAAAAACTACCACAAAAGAAATCAGAGGCATGCCAATGAAATGATTAAGCGTCTTATATTTTTAAATTATAAGGTTTTATATTTAAAATAGAAATAAAGGAAATTCGTCATATCGAAGGTCATATTGCTGAATTAGCGGACAGTTCGGATTTAAATATGAGCTGATTATAGATCTCTGGTTTATGAACATCGAATGACAGGCAAGCACGGGAAAACCGACATAAAGGATATACCATGTGCTTGAAGATAGAAAAGTGAAAGCTAAGGGATGTTGAGGCCAGAGAGGACGAATAAGAGACATCGGTGGGTTTCTGTACCGGCAACCGTGACTTGTAAAGAGAGGGGATTGCCGTATTCGTGTGATCATACGGCAATAATCTTTCTTTCCGTTGGCATAATAATTAGTCCGATCAAGAGGACACGGGTCGTCGGCCGGGATCACTTAGATGGACCAGCTCCGATCTGTCTGACGAGAGGATTATATACCCTTACAAATCAAATTACGGTTCATACCCGAGAGTTCAAAAGGTTCGCACTGGACCATGCACGTTTACATCACGCACGTATATGTGCAGATCGGATGAATGCTTTCACAGTATCACGATCTTCAAGCCGAACCTGAGAGAACCGAATGTAGCAATTAGCAAACCGAAATGCAAAAGCAAAGTTGGGTCCTATCAAAGAAGGGGAAACATTTAAAAGGGAGAAACGAGGAAATCCAAACGATTTGTGCTACTAATCACTAAGGTACAATGCAACTGTTGGACTTTTTTTTTCAAATTTTCATTCAAATTTTATTGTTAAATTCATTAAGAACCTATAAAAAAATCATACTCATTTTTACTTAAAAGATTAAGTTAATAGGTAGCGGTATGTAATCTTTTTATAAGTTTACAATATTTTCTTCATTTAATTGATATGAAATCATGTATCTCAACACCCATTTTCATGTGACAACGTGGCCCACTTTGTTATGTACCATTAAACACCCACCACCCTCAACAATTGTTTACGACCTAGGTATTCTTCTTCTAGTTTCGGATAATGAGGACAACTGATCATAAGTCGAGCAATTTTCCTTCATACTCGAGTTTATATCAACTGACCATGAGTTAGACTTTTAGACTCGGGTCGGGTGAGGTGTGAATTTACTGTCTCTAATATCATGTTAAATTTATTATGAGTTTATGAGGAATCGAACTCATTTTCACTTAAAAACTTAAGTTAATAAGTGATCGTATATAACTTTTTTTATAAGTGTATAATATTTTTTTTATTTAATCGATATAAAATCGTATATATTAATATTTTTATCATTAAGAAATATTTCATTGCTTAAGTTTTATCATCAAACCAGGAAAAATATGAGGCAAGGGAGTAATAATTGTGATGATAATAATATTATTGTAAGATCAACTCTTCTCTACTGTTGACAAGTGTGATAAGCCACTGAAAGCGCGATAATTTCCTGGTCATCTAAGCATAAGGAAGGGTGCATGTGCCGTCGCTGCGCTGGTGGGTCCCCCGTGGCACTTGGAGATATGCTTCACCGAGCCGACTGCCACGTGGCAACTTTTTTGCGGCACTGGGCCCCACCGTTGATTGGGATGCCCACTACGTACACTGACTGCTCCCAAAGGTCTGAGTGGAGTATCCCATGTGACACCAAAGCATTGATATGGGAAGAGATAATATAATAGATAGGTGATTAGACGCGCTCCCGTGGGTGGGAAAAAAGGGCCCCCAAAATAAAGCCCTAATGTTTAATGTGGGTAAATCCCTCGGGAATATTCTCAAATTTCGTACTAAAAATTCTCACTCATTATTATTGAATACTATAATATAAAATTAATAAATTTGATTAATTTAAATTTAAATTTAAATAAAATTAATTTATTAGAGTAAAACTTTGTTAATTATAGATTTTTTTATTTATAAAGATTAATTCGAAAAATTATTTTAAAAAAAGGATTATGACACCATGTTAACACACCTCAAACCTTTAGCTCTCCCTATACCTATATCTATATCTATATCTATATCTATATCTATATATGACCCCAAGCGCTTCCACATCAAAGGAAATAATCCCACCTTCTCAAGAGACAAGCGATAAGCCTATTGCTCTCTTCCGTATTGTCCTCGGAGATATGTCTACTCCAACTCCTTCCTCCTCGACAACACTACTCTTTCGGGACCTTGTGGGTGATTTCTACTCGAGGCGATTGCTTCTTCTGAGCCCTAACTTGCAGCAATCATCGGCATCGGCTCTGCCGCCCTCTGACATAAGCCACGAATTGGCCTCTTCACATAGGCCCGGGAACAACAGCTTCGACTCTAACGTTGTCATGGTCCTCTCGGTCTTGCTGTGCGCCCTCATATGCTCCCTAGGTCTGAACTCGATCATCCGGTGTGCTCTGAGGTGGTCGAGCTTCGTGGCTTCCAATTCCGCTGGCGGCCGGACATCGACTCGGTTGGCGAACACTGGTGTTAAGAGAAAGGCCCTGAAGACTTTCCCCGTGGTGAGCTACTCGCCCGACTTTAAGATACCAGGGCTCGACACTGAATGCGTGATATGCTTGTCGGAGTTCGCCCCCGGAGATTGGGTCCGGCTTCTGCCGAAATGCCACCACGGGTTCCACGTCCGGTGCATTGACAAGTGGTTGAGCTCTCACTCCTCATGTCCCACTTGCCGACGCTGCCTGATCGAGACCTGCCAAAAGATTGTCGGATGCAGCACGGGCCCAGTCAGCTCATCGGAACTCGTCGTACAGCTAGATCAACCGGTTCAAGTCACCATTGCACCGCTCGAACCGGAAGGTCCTACAAGAGATTATCGGGGTACAAACTAGAAGATGTATAATTTTATGTCCCCATATGTACCTATCAAGTAGGCTGACACTGGAGCCGGTTAAGTTTCCTACTTGCCGGGCATCAGAGGGAACAGTTAGGGAGCGTTTAGCTAAGCACGTAGAGTAAAGTGTACATAATTATTTGAGCCGCGAGAGCACTTCTCCAGTAGTTAGTTTGCAGTAGAAGTGTCGGAATCATGATTGGAATTTGATGTAGCATAATATTGCCAAGATTCCGACAACTCTCCACAATTTCTATATATTTTATTGGTGCGCACAACCGGATACATTGCTAGAACTCGAGTTGATCAATCTTGAGTATTTCAATTTTGGAATTGTCAACTTTTTCCTAAACATAAATTTTAGAAATTTTAGAAATTTAAATTAAAATCTTTGTGCCGAATTATCTCAATTATAACTGAAATTTATGACTATTTTTACTCCTATTTTTGTCAAGGAATTATCTGTGGTGTTGGGTTGATCAGTGGGCTTGAAATGAAACTTAAATTAATTTGAAATTCAGTTGCGTGAACGAGAGTAAAAGGGAGTGAAGGTGGCTCGATCAATTGGAGGACCCTGAGAAGGAAAGTCACTACAAATAAATAAATAAAACAAGCTCGACCAATCACCTTGGCGACCTGCACCATCACCTTTTGTTCTCAATTTACCACCAACGAAGGATTGAAGTCCAATCGAAACTTGCATGTCATCTTGTCACTTCATTAAATATTATTATCATAGTATGCTTCTCCTCGGGCACTGAACCGATTCTTTTTCTTCTTTATGTATATTAACGTGATGTACAACCGTCCGTGCTGACCTGTGGAGCCGCCGCTTCCATAATACGGTTAATATATATTATATGTACGCTTGTATCATGTGAATATAAGATATAGATATCTCATTACGGTTCATAAGCCCTCAATTCTGAAAGGAACGAGAGAAGGGTCTACAAAAGATGTAGCGCAAAAATGAGTTTGACTGTCGATTTGAGCTGATTGAAACTGTTCGGTCTATCTTCTTTTTAATCAATACTTTGTAATTTGTGTATTAAGAATGAAAAAAAATTATAATTGAGAAAGACTTATTCATTGTTATTGATCCAACCCTAATCAAGTATGAATTGATTAGATCCCATTAAGCTTCTTACTAGATGTTATTCAATAAATAAATAAATAAAACGATGAATTTGTAAAGGAGGAGAGGAATGGAGACAAGCAATGGGGGCTGAGGGTGAAGCCACTAACGAAATTATAAAATGGGAGAAACATGATTTCTATGTTCCAGAAAGGGCGATTTTGTATCATTGTGAACGACGAAAACATCGCGTACATATCTTGTCTTTCCCTCACTGAAAATAAAACTAAAACCACACACCCTCGAGAGTGGCCGGGGTCATGTCAGCATTCCTGTGGGGGCAAGCAATTCAAAATTGTAGACGAGAATTTACCATGGTTTTCCTTCTTTCTTTTTTTTTCTTTTTTGAGCATTCAGAGCATCCATTATGTTTTCAAATATAGAATTAATTTCTACCCATGATGAAAATTTTTAGCTTTTTTATTAGTGGGTCAATTTATCTCAGATTTAACCTAATTGAGGTTTATTAAATTGTTAGATTTCAAGTGCCGTACATACAAGAGGCAATTGCATTGGTAGGGATGATTAAAATGTTTGGCTCTCTCAGAGTGGTAACAACTAGTTTAGCTGATGCATGAGGTAATGGGACAAGTCTCATTTTAACCAAATTGAAAACCAAATTTCCACTCACACTCCCGGAGATGAAGACGTGCTAATTTCGTTCTTTCCAAATTTGTTAGACAAGAACTATGAAGTGTTGACTTACGGAATGTGGCGTGAGTACTATTCCATTATCGATCGCCCAAGACATGCCAATTTTTCATGATCGATACAGCTCGATTAATCCGGAGGAGGTGTACTGTTCCCGTGACAGAGCAGGGGAAAATAAAAATGAGAATTTGTGGTGAACGCCCATATTAACACATCGAGATTTGATTATGATAGTAGTGGAAGAAATTTAAGAGGTAAGAGGAGAGATACGAACAGCAAGATTACTTAATAAAATCCTCTGGCGAGGGAAACATCTTAGGGGACAAAGTAACCATTCACTAGGTCAAATAGAAGATTAAAATTTTCATAAATGTCCTGATCCCGTTCCTAAGCCCCCATTACAACCCCCACTGAGAAAAGAGTATAAAAAATCCGATCACTCAAATTCTCACGCCCTCATATTATCGAGAAATTTATTAGAAAGATCTTGACATGCTATTCTCGTCCTGCAGTACACCAGTATAATATATCCTCATGATTCTACTTATTTTATGATCCTCACACATAATCTTACATATTATGATACCATAATCTCGGATATATATATTGTTACAAGAAAAGCTCTCTTACCAAAGAAATAACTAAACACCGTATGATATCACAATTTTCATATTTTTGACATATCGTTATAGTACTGGGATAAATATCATGACATTCTACAGTCTCAATGCATTCGGGTCGATAGCATCATGGTGTTGGCCATGTGCATTCTACCTTCTAATGTCACAGTGTTGCACGTGGATTGTCGGGACAGCCTTCACACACTTGTTCATCTCATTTTGAACTCCATATCCAAAGCTCATAATGGTTTTCCTTTAGTACCGAATCTTCTCATAGACTTCCGGCTTAATGCGTGACCTACTCAACAATTGATGGTCTTGACTTTTCTCCTCCAAATTGTAGAATTCACAGTACGTAGTCATGGAGGAGCTCCAAGCTCCATTTTCCCATGACGAACTTGTGATTTTGTTTTTGGCTTGTATTCGATCCAAAAACTTAAATTGATAGATAATGATATCTAATTTTTTAATATATATTTTTCAAGATTTTCTTTATGTTTTTCGAACATAATATTGACAGACGTAAGAATTTGATATGAAAGCAACTAGTCACAATGTGGTCCAATTCTTTCTTTCGCCATAGACATTGATATTACGAAATTGTAAGTTGACACGCGTCCCATATGAAAAGGAAACCGGTACCGGGTACAACCTTTGGGTGGCCCTCTAGCTCGAGGATCTTTTCAAAAGAGAAACACATGTTTTTATAATCCCTTATCTCTTGGAAAGCACTAGGAGATAGGAACATCAAATGTGCACTGGGACAGCCGATTAAAGATAATCCCTTTCCTATTGCTACTGATTTTTCAAAGCAGACTCTCTGTTCGCCTTTTTATTATTATTATTATTAATTTATTTATTCAGTTATGCGTTATTAATCTGTTTGGGTGGTAATAAGATTCTGTAAGTATAGCTGGGACGGAGTGGGACTTGCAATAATAGCACCAAACCTTCGATAATGGAGAGAGGCAAAAGGCAACATTGAATATATATATATATATATGTAATCAATCATCCACAAGAGTTGACTAATATAAAAATTAACTTAACATAGTTAAAATTTATTAGTAGAGTTTGTTGAGTTGGTTCAATATTTTAAGTATTGAATTCAATTCTTGTGAATAGAGAAAATTCATAATCATGAGAGTTTGTTTATTAATCAATTGACATTACTTGAATCTTGGTTAATAAAAACCTATTAGGTTTATGAGTAATAGGTAGTAAACACTAGAAAAAAAATGGAGATGAAAATGAAATGAGGATCTGAGTGAAAGGAATGACCGTTCAATAATAAAGTATGGGTTCAAACAAATAATAGAAAATTGGCCTCATTTGAATGTGTATATGCATACTAAGCACGGTCCCTCCCGGCAACAGTCTTAGTGCGCCCTCGTGTTCTTTTGGGGTCGCACCACTTTGTGTTATCCAACAAGTTCAACCTATCCATACTCGAGCCAAGTCGATCCACTCAAACAGTAAAATTCTTTCGATTGCTGATTTTATTCATTCATAATAGGATTGTTTTAAAAAACGCATGAGACAATACTAAACTTATAATTGTCTCAAATCGAATAAAAAAAATTGAACCGCTCGATTCAGTTTAGTTCTTTTTTTTAAAACAAAACTTGGTCCGGTCAATTGCTTAATATAAACAATTTGATTAATGAGAGGCGACCGAATCGAACCGTTTTCATAGTTGTATTAAACAAAATGTAATTAGACTAGAAATATATGGAGGCACTTCATAATTTATATCCCCTACCATGCATGCACAATCATTTTCGGTATCCTTTGCTTCAATATAATGAGTTCGCTACCCCCATCTACTTTTCTTCAGTGTTCACCATAACCATTACCATCATGCATTTTTATATCAAAATGCGATTAAGTTACGGATATTGAATTAGTACAAGTTGAACGTGGTTTTACTTTAATAATTTAGATATTTGATATATACTTGTTTTAAAGATTCTATTAGCAATTTGGTTAGGAATACCGCTCGATTTTTTTGAATGCTTGTTTGAATTATGTGGTTCCATATACCTGGTTTATGGGTTATTCAACTTTTAGGGCCTAGGTGAAGGTATTTGCAAGCCGCAAATGTGAGGAGACATGGGTTGTGCTGATGGCTCGGGACTTAATATGTTCACAAACAAAGTGATAATCAATTTCCATGTGTTTTGTTCGTTCATGGAGCACGAGATTGGCAACAATATGTAAGCCAGCTTGACTATCACAATATAGGCAGTATAGATTGCTGGAAGGGAACACTAAGGTTCTCAAGTAAATTATGCAGCCATAATAACTCACTAATAGTATTGGACACAGCTCAAAATTCGGCTTCTGCAAGTGACCGAGGATAAGCTGTCCGTTTCTTACTCTTCCAAGAAGTAGGACTGCCTTCAAGTGTATAAAGTATCCTGTGATAGACCTACATGTCATAAGACAAGCTTCCCAATCCAAGTCACAGTATGCTGTTAGCTGCACAGAGCATGGCTTTAGAAATATTCCTTGAGCAGGGGATTGCTTCAAATATCAAAGTACTCATAAAAGCTACATCGCAATGCTTTTGGAGTGGTTGTTGCATAAATTGTGGCAAAATATATACCGAGTAACACAATTTCGGTTATGTGATAGTTAGATAAATAAGACGTCCCACAAATAGACAATATTTCCCAGGGTCAGGAAGTAAGGCACCCGGACCATCAGATAACCTCCGTTGTTGACCCGTAGGAAATTGGGAAGGCCGTGAACCCAGCATACCACACTCCACTTAGTATATCAAGAGCATATTTCCTTTGATTCAAGAAGAAACCGGACTTAGTTCTAGCCACTTCAATGCCCATAAAATACTTCAAAGCACCGAGATCTTTGACATGAAAACATCGATGGAATAACTCTTGAACGTGCAACAATGACGAGTGTCATTACTCACTATTAATAGATCATCAACGTATACAAGAACATCCAAGAACACTTCACCATTTGAGAAAGTGAAGAGGGCGTGGTCAGCACTTCCCTGTACAAAACCACACTGTCGGTGAGCGGAAGTAAACTTCGAAAACCAATTTCATGAAGCTTGTCGTAACCCATAGATTGATTTCCGAAGACAGCATACGCTTCCAATTTTATTGGAAGTGAATTAAGGTGATAATGTCATGTATACCTCTTCATCCAAATCTCCATATAAAATGCCATAGCTGCATACCATTTAGGGTCTCATGCAGCCTGTCTATAAGTCTAGGGTTCTACTTTATAATCGATTGCAGCCAAACATGAAATATGACAATTCGAAGCACCTTTATAGGAAATAAATTGTTCAATGGGATAACGGATACCCAAAGATCTCAATGGACTGGGCGAGGGAATCAAGGGGCACTTAACAGTGTGACATATATAGTCAGCTAACCGAGACGATAAATGTCGTTCTCTATCTGACTTCAGTTGCACAATGGTTTGACTAGCATCCTCGCGAGCTGATTTATTTTGATGAGAAATGGCCTGACTGATACAGTCCTGGTCTGCTCCGTTTTCATTTAATTCAGGCCCGGATTCAGCTTATTGCTTGGCCCATTTTCACCAAGCATATTATTCCTTCCATTTGATGTTGTCTGTTCCTCCACATTGCGTGCATCCTCAACCGGGCTGATCTGAGTTAAGCCCATTTCCTTCACTCAGTTGTCCTCCGCCATTATCAGTATAAAGGAGCCGATCATTGCTTTCATTGAACCGAGGTGTTCCCAATTGCCATTAGCTGCGAAAGGAAATTTGTTTTCATAGAAAACCACATCACGTGACACAAAATTCTCCCCTGATTCTAAGTCATATACTGGCCAACCCTTCTTACCATATGGATATCCAACAAATTTATCCTTTGATCATGGATGAGACGGGCCATAACATAATGATTCAAAAACCCGCAAGTGTGAATAATTTCGGAATTTTCCCAAAAATAACTTCATAAGGGCATTTGCCCGATAAAATAGGGGTTGACATGAGATTAATTAAATGAGCTGTATTAGAAACAAATTCTCCTTAGAATCTTACAGGGAGTGATGCTTGCAATGCAATGCTTTTGTTCCACCCATGATGTGAATTCGGTTACAACATCAAAATATCGACTTCATCACCAAGTGTTTCCAATAATAATATGTCAAGTATCAAGATTTAGGCTCATGATTACTACCATAGTTTTAAAAATCGGACTGGGCCGGCCGGTTCGACCGGGAACCAGCCACTCACCCGGTCCGGTCCTCACAAATAATCCAATTATAATTTAAATGAGGTCAAATCCAATTGAACCGGTCGGTTCTCACTCGAACCAATAAATCCAATTAAACTGATGAGAAAATCGGCCAACTTAAAAATAAAAATAAATTATAATATACTTATTTTATTTTATTAAACTTATATTTATATTTTATGTTGTATTTGAGACTAATATTATAACTATATTAATGATTTTGATTATAAATCATAATTAAATTATAATATTATATCAATTTATTGTATTATTATATTATTAATATTATTTATTAAACATGCGGTTCAACCCATTGAACCC
>CXYZ01006789.1:733410-756229 GCA_900006705.1 Sonneratia caseolaris
TATTTAAAAGAAATATTCAAGTTACGTTTTATTTTTATTTTCACTCACTTTTATTTTATTTTATTAAATTTAGATATTATAATAAATATTTTAAAAATATTTAAAAATATTTTAAATATATAGTTAGCGCATGAACTCATTGATTGGTTTCTGGTGTCATTCAGTTTTTAAAACCATGTATCCAGCCGTCGAAGCAGGACAGCCACGTGGAAATACAAATACGGAAACAGTGGCCACTATTCATTAGGCAATCTGTCTGGAATAGCTGGGCTTTGAAAGATGAGTTTTGCCTTTTTACTTCCGAAATCGGCCGTTTGCTTGCTCAGTGCGTCGGCCAACACCCACCAGTGGATCTCTTCTTCATCCCTTTTATCACCTCTTCTCTATCAGGCAAATCAAATTAACTTTCCCTTGTCATCGTCGCCATCATCATATCTTCTTGTTCAGCGAGTTTTTCTGATCCTGTCGTAGCCGCTAAATCGGATGTCCTGTGGTGTTGAAGTAGCAGACGTAATCCGAGAGTCGTTTCTTGGTTGAACTGCAGCAATTTCTCTCTTTGAGATCTTTTACTTAGTTCTGGATTTCGAATTGATGGTGCAGTTGCTGATTAGCTGATGGGTCCATTTAGCTGCTTCTCTCTATTGATGGGTTCGCTTGACTTTTTGTTGCTTTTGCTAATACACTGGGGAGTCAATTGTTGGTGATGTAGTGATGAACAGTAAGAGCTTAATAGTGTGCTTTGTTTCTACTGGGACAAAATTGATGGGAAGTGGATCTTGGTTAGGTCTTATGTGAAGGAATAGAAACAGAATGGATTGGAATAAGCCTATCAAATGCTGTTTTTGGTATTTAACATTGCTTTTACATTATTTTCAGTTTCCCATGCCAAAGATGGCCTTGGGGAACTTGTGTTATACTTCACAGAAATTCTAGCTACTTGAATTCGTGGGATCTTTACTTTCCGTATAGCTTTGCCATTGGTCAAGCTGGAGTACTTGGTGATAGAATTTGATAGCCCTGCGCCTATAGTTTCAGGTTCCTGTTTATTGGTTACATATCTTAGTTTCTGGATTTCTGTTGTTTGGGGAAGGGGACACCTGTATAATGGAACGAATATATTATATATAGATAATAACGTACTTCAACCATATTTAGTAGAATTAGAGAAGAAGGTGCTCACTATTCATTTGACTTTGTAAAATTGGTTTTTGCAGTAAGAACAGGGAGTAGCGGGCTCTCTGCTATACACAGTTCACTAGACGGAAGACTGCATTGAGAGAGTAGACATGGAAGTTGGAATGACTCTGGTATGAACTCTAACCTACATATAGGCTGCTGACTTTGATTGATAGTCGCAAAAAATGTATTTCTCTTTTATGAAAAGCTGAATTGTTCTCTTTCGCAAAAATAGGAAGAATTGCCATGCATTTTATTCAAGCAGTGATGATTACTTGTGCCATTGGACTTTACAGTCATCAATCCCTACTTCCCACCTGCTCACTTCAGCACCAAGAATCATGAAGATGGTGAGATGTTCTCACAGATTCCTTCCATCGGGAAAACTCCAAAAGACAAAGACAAAGTCTGCTCAATCTTCATCTTGGACGAGACATGCTCAGCTTGTGATGGTTGCAAAGGAAAATGCGGGCTTTGTTGGAGAGGAAGTGACCATAGCTGAAGGGATTGAGCCAGTTGTCCAAATTAAATCACGTCTTTATCAGGCTGTTAATGGTATTTACGATTTTCCCTTTAATCATACCCGAAAATCCCCTTTAAGTTTTACCAAAACGAGAATAGGTTTTTGTATTAGGCTTTGGTTCAAAATGGTCTTGGTGGGCTCTATCTCTGTTCAATCACTGAACTGTCAGGTCACTTTCAATAGGCTCTGTTTTTCATTAAATCTACAGTTTAAATTTGTGAATCCACTTGGACCCAAATTCATTTCCTCATAACTTGGCCAATTTTATTAACAGTCCAGATCTAAAAACTATGATTTTAACCTGTCTCTAGGAGTCAACAGAGGAATTTTTGGAGTTACTTCTGCTAAAAAATCCGAGATTGAAGGTCTAGTCAAGTTGCTTGAATCTCAGAATCCTACCCTTGATCCCACAACTAGTCTAGATAAGGTGACTGCTAATCTCATTCTATCAAATGAGCATGTTTCATTTTTATCTGCTAAACTCATGATTCCATCTCTTTGATATTTTCTTCTGGAGGTTGCTGGATGCTGGAAGCTTCTTTTCACCACAATTACAATATTAGGTTCAAAGAGGACAAAGTTGGGGTTGCGTGATTTTATCTCCTTGGGTGATTTTTTTCAGACCGTCGATGTTGCTAAGGTATGTAAAGATGAAATCCTACGACACTATTATGATGTAAAGTTATTTTTATTTGTTCTATACTAAGTTTTGAATTTTATTGATGATAAAAATTGGAGGGTAAAGCAGCTAATGTGATCAAGTTTACTGTAAGAGGCTTGAACATGTTGAATGGGCAGTTGACGATCAAGGCGTCCTTTAAAATAGCATCCAACTCGGTTTGAATTACATTACCCTTTTCCAACATTTCTCCATCCTTCATTCTTAGCATGGTACTATTTGTTCCAATATAAAAACTTATTTGCGGTCTTTTTTGTATTGCTTGAAATCAGAGAGTTAACATCAGCTATGACAACTCAACAATCACCCCGGACCAAGTAAGTGTACATACAAGGTCTGTTTTACACGTAGTCAACGTAGTTTTTTTTTTCCTTGGGCATCCTTTTGCTGATATTTCTTCCTTAAATGTCTGGGAAAAACATATACAAAAGTTGATGAATTTATTCCGACAAAACTACGATATCCTGCTGGGTATCTTCAATCCCGAAGGTTGGCTTGACATCACGTATCCTTCCTTCCCATTCTAAGAACCAATTTGACTGTTACGTTTCATTCTTTGAGTCACCATACGAGGGACAGAAGATGCAGAAAGTTCCTTGATTCAGGATCCATTAGATATGTGGATGAAAGTTTGAGGATAGGGAGAGATGACAAAGGTAACATATTTATCCTCGAGAGATCTGAAGATGAACCATGACTACTGCTGCCCTGCGTTCCATGTCTCAAGTCTAGTCATCTTGGGTGTCCTTGTTCAGAAATTGCATCGACTCTGATTTGATTATGTGTTCATATTGAGACTAAAACCAGAAGCTGCAATGCACATGTGATATGTAATGTGTGATATCCAATCATTCTGCAGGCCCCTGTTTGTCTATTCCTGAGAACATGAAAATTGCAGAGCTAACCATCTTCTTCTGGTCCTTTTTCTTATTGAAATAACAAATATGGTACAACTGAAGTTCTCTTTCAATGGATTCGGATTCCGACCCAATTTGAATCTTGATTAATAAGACTAAATTCATTTCTTAATACTAGATGGTATATACGAGGTGGTCATATACTGAATCAGCTTGAAACTTTTTGAGCTATGCAATTATACGTAGGTTTACTAATTTTTTTATGCGTTCACTGACTGGAAAAAAAAATCTATAATCCAAAATAATCGTGTCTCCGATTTAATGGCTGTTAAATCGCATTGGTTGGTATAAAACTTTCTTTTTTTGTTGCATAGGTTAACTTTTTTTTTGAAAATGTTGTATTATTTGTACCGTACAAACCGTCAAATTTAAGCTGTTATTTTTTGTTGACATGTAATCCGAAATTGCGACAGTTTTTTTTATATTGGTAGTGTTTGCGGCCGTAATAACTGATTAATTTATTGGACGGTGTATTACTCGGTCTGAGATCTGCCAATTAAAATGCAGATATCGACTCTTAAGAGTTTTAAATTTTGGAACTAGACTACTTTTATTATTGTCTAAAATGCAATAAAATATGAATTTTTTAAACATACAAAACAAAAAAAAAATGTTTTGGATACATCAACTATGATGCAAGATCTGCATATTCATTTGCATTTGTTCTAACCTTGCATAATTTCATCCCTAATAATCGCATTTATTAAACAGTGAACTAACATTTTGGATCATTGAATTTATCGGGTATTAACACTTGAAGACTTAAGCTTGAAATCTCATCAATTTAATCCAAGTGTTTGCATTCCATCCACCACTTAGAAAATCCGAAATGCGAGTTAAATTCGTTGTGAACTTGTAAGGAATCAGGCCCATTTTCATTTAAAAGTTGATAAGTGGCGGTATCCAACTTTCTTGTAAGTTCATAACGTTTTCTTTATTTAATCGATATAGAATCGTATATCTCAACACATGCCCTCATGTGGCAATGTGATTCACTTTGCCACGTGTCATTAACACCGACCCTCAACAACTGTCTACGAGTTGGGTACTTTTATTTCAGTCTCAAACGAGGAAGACAATTGGCCATGAGTTCGACAATTTTCTTCTATACTCGGGCTTATATCAACTGACCACGAGTCAGGGTTCTAGACGCTGGTCGGGCGAGATGCGAACCTACTGGTTCTGACATCATGTTAAATTCGTTATGAACTCATAAGGGATCAAGCCGTTTTCACTTAAAAGCTCAAGCTAATAGTTAGCGGTACCTAATCTTCTTATAAGTATACAACGTATTTTTCTATTAAATCGATTTGAGATCGTATATTTAGTGTCATTATTCTCATACGTTATATTTTCCATTGAATGATTTAACAAAAGAATAGGAATATAAGTATTTGTATTAAATTTGTAAAATTTTCAACTTAACGTTCTCAAGAGGGTCAGTCTACTGTTGTTTAAAAATCGATGATTTTATTGAAACGTGTCATTTTAAATTATCGAATTTAAAAGAGATATATTAATTTTTGTACATTAGGTAAAAGTTCAGCACCCCCGGATAATTTCAGAAAAAAATACTCAGTCTCATTCATATATAAGTGTAAACTATATGGGACGTTACATAATAATGCATCGTATCACTGTATCAGACAGACACCACTTCCGACCCGACTCAATTGTGTTAGACAGGCAGCAATGGACTAGGGAAGTTGTTCTTGTTGGAGGGAGAAGAAATTTCCATTTCTTTCAGCTCCGAGGATTCTAATTTCTGAATATCCGAAGGGACGGAATTCGAGAAACTGTTGACTAATAACGGTTGCTCGTTGCTCTTCCCCCATAGGACGCAGTATAGCCCTCCAACAAGCAGCAAACCACCCAAGATGCTGCACAGAAAATCAAAACAATAATTAAGTATGTAAATAAAAAATACATATTATCAGCATAATAATATTTTTCTTCTTCAGTATTTAATTTGTAAGAGAGAATTTTGTTGGGTGTAATATTCATTTTTTTTATAGGTGGCATAATGTTCAATTCTATAGTATATACAATCACACGAGTTAGAGCTTTTAGTTTAGCCAAAGAGTTTGTGAAGCTGTTTTTAATTTTTGAAAGCAGAAGTTAATTAAGATTACTTCTGATGAATGGCCTCGAGGTTCGCCGGTCCGGGGGCAGGTTCTCTTGTCAGATGTGGTGGGTTTTTCTCGAGAAATTTTCCGAAAACGAATGTAGATGGACAGATATGGGTGTGCATTTGTGGAGTTTCGTATATGGCGGGGAATGCAGAAGTAGGTGTCATTGTTACCTTCCCAGAGAAATGAGATCACGCAAGGCGAGAGCGGAGAAAAAAATGGTGATGATAAGGGCCAAAGGAGTCGACATGGCTAGAAATACTGGCCCTCTTTTCTCGATAACCCACGTTTGGAGGTAATATGTGAAGCCTGTCACCACTATTCCCTGTGAATGTACGGAAACATGATGGTATCAATCAGACATAACCGAAGCAACTCTCTCTATGTATATATGCAAATTTCTTGAATTGTATGCAAGTAAGTTTATGGGAAGGAGCTGCTAATTACACAGTAAGCCACAGAGATGAGTCTGATGTTCCACCCGAGCATCCAGTCTTTTGGGTCTCTAGCAAAAGGAATTGCAATGAGGAGTGACTGTATCGAGCTGAGGAAACATTGCAGGCTTGTGAGGAGAAGCTTCGATGGGTAACTCCTCATAACTCTTCCCTGTTCCTCCCAAAGGAAACAAAAAAAAAAGCATATATAAATTCCTCTAGGACCGAATCAAGCCAGATCCTAGTCCACTCTGAATCGGGAACAAATGACTTGTAGATAAGTGGACCACAACCGAACTGAGTTTCTGCAATATGACAAAGGTGGAGGAAGTGGGTTACCTGCAAAACAAGCCAGAAGGCCCAGAGAGTGTTGGAACTGAGCATGAGGAAGCAGCCCTTGATCCAAGTCTTGCCTGATGAGACATGGGACTGGTAAGGTGTTTGATGGAGGAGGTGGTGGGGCCAGAGGCTGAACTGTGGGCCCTTGTAGAAGGCTAAGGTTGCTGCTCCTCCCAGACAGACCACCACTCCTGCTAGCTTTGCCACCCCTGAGCTTGACTTGATGTTCATTTTCTCCATCCTTTCAACAAGCAAGAAACCAGTGTGATGTTGGAACATATGTCTCAGGATGCTTAAATCTGTTCCCCAAAACCATCATCGACAGTGTTAAGCGATGAATATATAATTAGCTAACTCAGTTGCCACTCCTTATGGATGTTGTTTTCTCTACAACAAATTAGTTGCATTAGTTAATTGATTCTCGTACTAATAAAAAAAAACTGGTAATCTAAAAGTTATCAACCAATACATGCTAACTTCTCCTAATTGACCAACAAAAATGCATATAAAAAAGAGAGAGAGAAAACCCAAAATGATGATGGTCACAAAAAGTTATTGGAGTTTCATAAATGAATAAATTTATTTTAAGAAAATTTTATTATTTTCAGTAAATTAATTAAATTTAAATATAAATTAGTTAAATTTTAATAATTCTTTGAATACTTTTAACTTAATCAACTGGATAAACTCAACCTTCATAGAAAAAACAAGGATGTCAGTGGGGAGAATTAAGGGCATTAAGACATACAAACATTTAATATGATTTGGGAGATGATGTGATATTCTGTAACAAATTTTGGTTTTCTTTTCTTTTTTCATTTTCCCCCCTTTGGAAGGGCACTGAGGTAGCCAAAAGAACATGTCAAATACAGCCATGCTCATGTCTTTCTTCTATTCCTCGGTTTCTGTAAGTAGCCCACAATTTGTACATGATTCGAGAAAAGCATCGTTCGGTCATGCATAACATCGACAACAACCAGAGACAAAGTTTCGCCATCGTTGATGACAAACAGTCAATTGCGTACCCGAATATAACAGCCAAGAAGAAGGTAATCGCGGGGAGGCAGTTGCTGGTTGCTGCTGCTAAAGTCGCCGATGTATATACGAGGGCGATGCCATATATGTCTAGGCTTAACGTAATCCTGAAACCGATGACAAAAAGAAAGACTGAATCAAGCTCATCTGCAGGGAGAGCATCTGTATCCGGAGGGATGCATTCACACTCGGGAAGGAAATGATCTTCATCCGATGATGAAAAAGGTGTCTCGAACCCTTAGCGAATGGAAAATTACATATTAAAAAACTGGCACCAACTGAGGTCATATCAGTAAAATCATTTCTACTGCAGAATCGAAAAGAAGGAAAAGCTCAAAAAGACTTTCTGATAATGGAGCATACACACACACACACACACTACCACACAGAATATATATATATATATATATATATATCAGGTGGATGCAAGTTTGGACATACATACCCACATAAGGAGAGGATGAAAATCTTGAAGAACGTTACCAGAGACAAGCGAGGTGCGCTTTTCCTGAACAAAAAGAATACAATTCCATCGTTGGATTCGTTACTCAAACCGTCTACTAACTCGAACAGTTCATAGAAACCAAACCAGTGTGTAAGTGATTGTTACCATTCGAAGTAGAAGGCCACGGGGGCCAAGAGGACAGTAGCGATGACCTGCCTGTAGAAGATGAACACGAAGTTATTCATACCCTGATCAAACACGATCTTCGAGAGTAGGAACATCCCAGCATATATCGCTTGGATCAGCACGACCATGAGATAAGCCTTCTTTCCCGAGTTCATGATTATCGCCGGGGGTCTATCGGGTGATGAAAGGTCTGGCTCAATGTTTGTGGGTGTATATGTAAGCCAAACAGAATCCCGACAGAGGAAGGGAGACACAGAGAGAGAGAGAGAGAGAGAGAGAGAGAGAGAGCAGTACGTGTGTGTGGTGTTGTGTTACTGCGCTCTTCTCTTCTGCGGGGGTCGACTGTTCTAGATATTTAAAGTGGATATATGTATCTATTATATATACAGTGCAGCGGGCGAAAAATAGTCATGTGTCGGGATAGATTCAGGGCTGTGCCCGGGAGTCAATTGCCCCCTTAATCGGAAAAAATATATTAATTATTAAATAAACTTTAATTGATCTTTTCTGTTTTTATTAAATTATCATATTTAACACCTTTTTAATATTTCATGAATAAATTTTATAAATCTATTATTATTGACTATATAATCGAGAAAAAAGAAGTTTAGTACATTCGACATACGCTTTTGACATTAGAATCAAGAGATTCTATTACTAATTTTTATTGACAAGATTCGAATATGTGTTAAACTTCATAAGACAGCTTCTCCTTTCAGCTGGGGTCACGGCTTTCCTATTCTTTTATATATATGCACAGGTTGATATATGTTTAAAACTTAGTAGGCCAGATTGGTTCACATTATAATTGGACCGGCTCATTCATGAAATTCTAAAACTTCCTAATTTACAACTCTCTTTTATAGCCAGAAAATATCTAATGAATATCATATGACCATCCGTAGGTATCTTATTTTCTCGTAGTTGTTTAGGCATCATAATTTTCTGATTAAGTAACCACCCATTAGCAAATAAACAAAATTCCTATTATTTCGCAAAGTACTAAATATTTGATCGAAAACATTGACCTCCCCTGTCAAGTGGATTCTGTTAGAAATCTGCTGCCTAGCCAGAGAAGTAACATTCCGCCGTGAGTTACACTTACATTACCTAATATCCCAAAATCTATTAAGTTTTGACTGATACATATCTGAGCTCGATTGCCCCACGAACACGTAAAATTCTTGTATTCACTGATCTTAATCCATTTGCAAAACTAGAATCTAAAATTCTATCAGAAAGAAAAGGTACTGAACCGAGTGATCCAGTTCATATTATTTGTTGTCGTTATAGTTACACAGCTTTATATTGTTGTAACTTTAACTACTTTTTTGTATAGTCATGTTAAATTATTTCTAAAGTATGATAAAAAAAACATTAACTCGCATTTTTTTCACCATTTATGATCATGTCATTAGGACGTACTTCAAGCATGGAAAAGGTAATTAAGACCCTGGAGACTGAGTGAATGGGAAGCATGTTAAGACGATAATTAAGAATAGGTTATTCTTCACTAAAATCACGTGATGTTATCAAACTAGCTATTGGATTAGTCAGCTTAATCTTAATCGCAGACACCTTTGTGAAGATTTCGAGTTTATTTTTTGCAAGTCAATTCTGTCATTTAGAACGTGGTAGGTTATCATATATATATATATATATATATATATACATACATAGATACATAGATACATAGATAGATATCCTCGTTTAATGCCGTAGGCTGATCATCTCTTTGTGATATATGTGTAGGCACCGACCAAGTTGATTAATTGACATACAACACACGGTCACTTAAAATGACAATACCTAACTTCAAGGTGACAATTTACTAGTAAACTAACAATATATAATAGGTCAGGTACAAGATTCGAAACTTTCGAGAACCAGTATTTGGAGATTAATAGCAAGCCCCGGGCATTATAATATATCGTCCGATGAATTAATCGGTTATTACGACATTGAACACCATTGATATAAAAAAAATGATTATAACTATGTCTCCAAGGAAATATATATATATGTATATACGTATTAGCTAAGATTATGTGTTATTTGAGCATGGATACTATGGTAGCAAGAGGATTTCGTGATGACTCTGATGAGTTCCATTCTATACATATTTGAATCAGATTTACTCATTAAGTATTAAAAACTCATTCTAATGAATTTTTTATGTAAAGAATACAAATTTAATAACTTACTTAAACTAAACATACGTGGAGTTACTTGAATTCAACCAATTTACTTTACTACCTTTTTTTTCCTTTTGGCCTCATATATGTATTTCTACAAAAATATCCGTTTCCAGAATCATCTGCCCTAGCAATATGCCCCATAACTTTATAAGCTTTGGGGCCACCTTCGCTACCTGTAAGTTTTTCTGATAAGGATAACATACTTTTTTTTCTTTCCGATATGCACAATATGATATTTAAAAATTTAATAAATCTTAATTAATATAAATTTATGTGTTTACTCATCATAATCATAAGGGATAAAACTTTAACAATCATAAATTTCCTTCATTAATAATACTTAAATCTAAACTTTTATTTAATAAAAAATTGTGTCGAATTCTATACATTAACCCATATTGGTTGCTGCTTTTACTTTTAAATAGATTGTTATCCAAATGGGGCCTCCATATATTTGGAGATGCATTCCTCCACCTAGCTAGCTAGAACTCTTTGCAGCAAAAAGCACTGATATTCCTAGTCCAACTTCATGTGCTACACACCACGAGATTATCTATAAATAATATACCCCAGTGCCCCGTGTGTTCCGCTGATTAATTTTAAATATTTGTAATTAATAAATTTTAGATGATGCAGAAGAGAATAAGGGACATAGAATTTTCACCAGATTTATAATAATGATAGACTTCTATGAAATCCAAAAAAATTTAAGTTAATAGAATAGTGGTATTTAATCTCTTATATACAATTATTTTTTTCTCACTATGTGAGATTCTTTTCCTCAACAACGCATATATATATATATAATAGTGTATTTGGTTAGTGATAAGAGAAAATTAGAAAATACAAAATATACAATTTAGTTGTGTTAAACAAAAAGAAAAATACAATGTAACTGATACAATAGTAAAAATTAAAGTAAAAGTATCAAAAAGTTAAGCAATACTTTAGTCTAATTTCAATTGAAATTTTAATTTGTTGAACCAGTATATTAATATGGATCAATAGGAAACGTTCTTTTTTTCATTATATAGAATATAAAATAAATTTAAAATTTATATAAAGTTATCAAATTCTATTTAGCCAACAAATGATCAACGCAAAATTTTGAAGATTTTAAGTTGCAATTATTTGCAAGGAGCTACTTTTTAAATATTTAATTAATTTAAATATATTAGATTTTGTAAAATTAGATAAATATGATATTAAAGATGATTATACATATGTATATGAACTATGCGAAAATAGATATAACCAACACCCAACACTAATTATTGTACGATATGTTCAAATTTTGAACTTAAACATTCCTATATCAATTTGTTTTCTTTAAATTGAGATTCTATAATAATTTTTACATGAATTTATAAAATTAAGTTGTATACGCAATATATGAAATTTTTTTTTCTAATCTGTTATATACTTTTATATGAATCTACTGACTAAACCTTATTAGGGCTTGCACCAAATTTATCTTTATATATATACATGTAGACTGAGAATCCAAGAAGATTTTGCAGCTGGTAATGTCATGAACCCACTACCCTTTTCAAGAAAAGTATCTCATACATCCATTTTATAATCCGTTGCATGGTTTAATAGGTCAATGGAATGATGTGCCCATAATATATGCCATTAATGACCACCACCCTTAGATATTATTCATCAATTCGCCATTTTATTGCGACCCATTTTAGATACCCGAAGTGTTAGCTACAGCATCGCATGGATCGGTATGCAAAGTACTTAGTTAATACCCATCAATTTACCGCTGGTTGATTTGATCATATTTACACTATATAAGATATTCAAATTTTAAACCTGAAGCTCTACATATGAGCACTTTTTTTCCCTATTAGGATAGGGGAGACAAAGGAAGAGATATTTTACTAATGGAAAATCACTCCTTGAAGATAATTTAATTGTTCAAAACTCACTTTTATACGGTTTTGTAAATTTAAAGTTTCAAGTTCTAATTTTATCTATTACATCTAGTTGAGAACTATTTGTTTCTATTGGGCCTTATAAAACACATATTTCTTAAACTACACTAGTTTTTGGGTGGTAATACGTAATCGGGGCCACTACTGCCTTCCTTTTTCTCATAGGGAAAAAGGTATCACCACTTAGAGTTACACATGAATTTAGTGGTGAAAACCATACTTGTAATGTATCCAAATGTTTTAGTAATTTTTAAGATTCGCACTAGTTGATCATCGAAATGTTAGCGACTCAAAAATTGGGAAAGATTACAAAAATCTGTCTCAAGGTGTGAGAAAGTACTAATATAAGAACGAAATTAACATGTAATTTAATGTTAAACACGTGCTTTACTTTTTGCAATTGTTGGGTTAATTATGTGATTATAAGACGTGAAAGTGTTTTTTCCCCCCAAAGTGGCGACTTATTGGAGCTTTAACACGAATCGCAGAAGATGAACAGGGAATTGCTGTCCATTTCAACTGTTGCTATTGTTTGCAAAACACCTTTGCACATTTACTTTCATCCTGAACTTTGAATCAGCATGCACATATGGAATAAAATTATAACCGGAGTGGTTTCATGAGGTTCGGTATTTGTTATCCTTGAGCTAGACGATTGGATTCGAGTACTATAAATGGATTATTTAATTGATAAATGAAAGCATTTACCTCTTAATGAGTCGAATCAACTTGTATTTCACTTAGTTGTATGTCTCATTTTTTTAATAGGAATTTAGTAGGCATCTGCCATTGTAAGCTAGATAAATTATATACAATAATGTTAATAGGAAGGAATAAAGTCGTTTGGCGGATGCTTCTTTTAATAAAATTTTAATTAAGTTTTCCTAGGGGAGCATGATTGTTAAACAAAGCTGAAATTATAGCTCAATTGATTCCCACAATTATTATTTTTGTTTTCATTTTAATGTTCCCCTTCTTTACATGCATGTGAGGCAACCAAGAGAGCCACTTTAAAGGTCCAGGATGGCTCTTTTATTAAAGAGAAAAAAAGTTGGAATTTAAATAGTCTCTAGTTGAACATCTTTTGATTACAGTATCTATCTTCTGGTGGAGGAGAGGTTGATATTGCACAATCTAGTGGCAAAGCAAGAGGGGTCCGTGGGCCAAAGGATCGATTTGAATCAACAAAAATTAATCTAGCTGTAGATCTTATAAATAGTCGCCATAAACCATTTTGGAATTGCCTGAATTTACTGGTCATATAGATGGATTGCAAGAGATGAGAACTCATGTGCTCATGACCTATCCCAATGGGGGAAGGGATATGAGACCTTCGAACTGTACCCTTTGGAAGGGGTTGTGAGCTCCCATGTTGCTTCTGAATGAATACATTACTGATCATTGAGTAAAACAAAAGCCGACAAAAATTACGAATGTAAAACCAGTTGCATGGGAACCTCCAAAAATGAAAAATTGAACATAACGAAAGAGAACTTGTTGCTTGAAGGGAATCATTCGTCACCTTTTACTCATACTATTTTCCCCTCTTTTTCAAAATTTAATTCCCAGTGGAGAAGTAAAAGATGTGTTTAATACTGTATTAAATTGTACATTATATAATAATAAAAAAAGAATTTGTTATAAATTTACAGATAAAATTGAAATAATTTTGGTTGTAGAAAATTTTATATACAATTAAAAGAATAGTCGTAAAATTAAAAGATCAGAAACATGAGATTAATCAAGGTGAAGAAGAGAAATTTACATACAAAGTCTGGAATGTGAAGAAAGGAATGTTGCCAGGAAAAATATTTTCGTTTCATAACCTTTACGGAATTTTTGTTAGATAATTGAAAATTTCTTCACGAGTAAATAGATCGTAAATCGATCCTATCAGATTCTGAAATGCAAAAATTTGGATTAGTAAATTGATAAGCTGCATTGTCAATATTGTATAATAGTATAATAAATGAAAAAGAAAACACTTGCCGCGGCTGTAATGTAAGGCTCTGATCCAAACCACCCTCCAATTCAAATTCAAATCCGATCGATACATTAGGAATATGGTTCTCTCAACAAAAATGCTCTCTATTCAAATTATTCAAATCTAAAACTTAACTTAAGGGAAGAGCTGCAAAATTATCTTAATAAACTTATATTTATATTAATAATACTTATCATGTGATCTCAAACATAATTAATTAAAGCAGTATTTCACCTCAGTCCCTGACAATTTTTGATAATTAAATAAATTTTTTTAACTAAGCAAGCAATATAGTTGGATAACTTTGAATGGTAAGGCCTAGATCATGAGCCTGGAGGGTATCTATCTTATACATGGAATCCAAGAACAATGCCTACTACCCGAGAAATTGGACTGTAGACTAAAAACGTGCAATACTAAGCTCGGAATTCCTCAAGGAGAACTAAAAGGCAAGGGGATAACTTTCACAAGAATTAATTAGAGCATCACATTCAGCCCGGATCCCCATCCCATACCTTTGTCTAGGGCTAGTCGATGAATTGATTGATATTCACGTCGCATGTGCTTCGGCTATCGAAGGAGAAGATTGTGATGCCAGGGGAGATGCTGGTGAGCTTTAACAGAGTTGTGAGCACAATACAAAATACAGTACTATATATCATCATGTAACGTAAATGAAAGAAATGTCATCTCAACTTCCTAAATGGCGCCATATGAGATTGGCTAGCAATGTTGTCTGTCAATCAGCACAGAGAACTTTTATAATATAACTTATTCTGCTGCTGCTGTTCTCTCTCTCTCTCTTATAATTCTCATAAAATTTACCACAAAAACTTTTACTCTTCCGTTCAATCTTTAATTTGTTAAAACCTAATTTAATTTGCGCATTTTAAGGCTTTTTCTACTGTAAATGTATACGATATCATATTTAAATTTTATATATTTATATAAATATAATTTTATTCTTAATGAGCTGACTTAACTCAATCATGGTTAAGGTCCGTAAAATTTCTAGGTATCATATACATATACTTGGAATAAAAATCAAGAAAAGATGGTGGATTGGACGTGGTTGGATTAAGTGAAGGGTCCTTCAAATTTGATAAGATGGACATATTTAAGAATTAATCAAAAGTAAAGTTCGACAGCGAGATAAGAGGAATCCTGTAACATACTGCATTTTTTTTTTTTGCATAAACCAACTTATATTCAAAAGTCATGATCGCTGTTAACTAATCCAGCTAGAACTAGGTCGATTCACTATGAGTATAAAGCTCTACCACATTAACTTTTTACATTTGCAAGAATCGGTCCAAAACCTTATTTAAAGAGAAGAAATATCGAATTATTTTAATTAACTCGTGGTGACGTACTATATGACGAGTTTTATTAGTCTACTTCATTTTAGAATCTACACCAATCTTTATACGGAAATTCAATAAGTCTATACTGTTCCAAATTGAAAGTAGATTGATTTATAAAATATGGAATTCGAAAATCTACTCTAATAAAAAGGCTAAATAATTTCCATCAATTATGTTAAATTGCATGGAAATCGTACCATCACTTGACGAGAGGAAGCACCAATCCAAATACAGTTAATTAAAGCAAATTTTCCGACAAGTTTTCAAAATGATTGAGATGGAATGAAGTGTGCTTTTCTACCTTTACTTTTGATACCTAAAATACCTACTGACAGATGGATGACATTTGATCTCATGATTTTTACATATCGTAATTATTCCCTTACTTTGCCCAACAATATATCTAATATATAAATATATATTGTTTACTTAATTTTCCTGGTTCCTTACTTTGCATAAATGGTAGATGAAAATTCGGAAAAACAAATTGCTACAAAAAGTATTTTTTGGTATTCCATTGGTATAAAAAGTTACAAATGTATTATTCATTAATGCAAATCATCAAAAACGTGATACTGTGATGATGCTGTTAGTATTAATTATGTCAATGGTAAAAAATTTTTGAAAATATTTTAAATTAATACAAAATGAAATTGTAGAAAATTTTAAATTTGTTCTCCTTACTCTATCAGCTCAAGTAGAGGGTGGCACCTTTGCTTGGATGACGGATGGTGGGGCTAGGGATGTTGAGGAGAAGAAAAATTCAACTTGGCTTTGGTTTCATTGATGCGAAGGATGGCACAGTCGGATGGATCCTCTCAGCAAAGTTAAAGGTAACAAAGGAATAGTACCAGGTGAAATAAGATTTTGTTTTCGTTGAAAACCAATTTTTATATGAAATTCAACAAAATTCTTTCATATTGAAAAATATTTTTTGGATGAGATTTCACATCAATATTTCTTCTTCTCATATCAATTTAAAATATTTTGTAAACTTTTCGTACTATTGAAGAAATTAACTCTCAGACTATAATAGCGTGCCACGATTTTTACAGTTTACATTAACAGAAAACTATATTATAACATCTTGTACTAATAGAGCATAACAAAAATTCCTTTTTTACAAATTGATTTTTTTCCAAACTTGCTGTTACTTTTTCATGTGCAAACTCTATTATATAATATAATATATGTGATCTGATAAAAAATATAATATATATGATGAATTGTTTTTCATATTTGTTAAATTTATTAGTTTTCTTAGGTAAGTAGCTTTGCATGGTAAATTATATCGTGTTCACATGACTAGTAAGTTATAATTAATTCATATTCAACTTATATGAGTCTATTAAGGAGTAAGACTATCCAAATATAAATTTTATTCATTCATAATATTTGAGTTCAAGATATTATTTAAGATGAAGAGACATTTAATTATTTTGATGATTTTAATCGAACCATAATTAGATGTAGTTATTGTAAGAGAGAGATGTTTTCTTCATCTCAAAAAACCCTTTCATCATTTTAGAAATTAGATCATCATTTAAGTTTGATGAAATAACATGCTTATATATAGCAATATACTATATTCATCAAAAGTTAATTTGATCATAGGGTAATAAGTAGCACTTGTCTAATTATTTATTTAATTCATAGCCCTCCACAAGTAAAAGTGATAAAAAAAAAAAAACAACAACACCTCCGTTCACAACTTTCATCGATAATGGTAATGCTTGAGGTCGGAGTAATGCATTTTATGGTCTGCCCGCTACGCATAATGACATGCATCTACGTGTGCCGTCCATAAAAGGTGCATTATATAGGCACGTGTTTCATATTGTGCGTATGAAACATCCAGCCCAGAATTACGGCCACGGATTTTTAACGGAAAGAAAGTACATTCACTTCAAAAGTAGATATTTATAAAGTAGCGGCATTTGATTCTTATTAATTTAATATAGTAATATTATTTTTAATTTAATAATTAAAATTATTGTAAAATTTTTTATATTTTATATTTTATTTTTCTTATATCCATTTCTAAATTCATAAAAGAAAAAGTGCAAAAGGATGTCGCATACAAGAGAATCACGAAACTTTTATGCAATAAAAAGAAAAAAAAAAGGTTTGAGGGAGGTGCAAAATGCTCTCAAAGGAGACCAATTATTGAACGACACTTGGGTCGGTCAACATCGTCAGCACGCCTGAACGACCAGGCCTTGTTAATCGTTTGACTGAGAAAGCTAAATTGGTCAGAATTGACTCTCTCCCACTTGTCGATGATCCCATTTATATTGTGGTGTGCAATTAAATATTTAATTATCTTAGCTAACCACTATTAGAACAAATCAAACTATAAAGGTATAAGACTTTTCCAATCCTAATTTTCATACTTCAGATAAGCATCGAACTACTTAATTAACCTCATGGTGGCATTGTGGTGTCCATCTAAAGTGGACATAATCCATCAAGATGGTTGGGTGAAATAATTCAACATCACCTATTCTTTAAATAAAGTTTTATATTTGAATTTTATAAATGAAAAAAAATCATTACCCTTTATTAGAGCTAGCAATTCGGGCTGGTATAGACTTTTTGGGTGATGCCGGCATTGCACAAAAAGTAGGTGGCTTAAAAATACCAGTCCGGACACGAAATTTTCATGTTTCGGATGACTCAAGCCTGATACGAATGGTATAAATAATTATTTTTAAAAAATAAAATAAAATAAATTTTTTATAATACAATTAACTTATTGATCTAAAATTTATATTAATTTAAATAAAATAATCAAATAAGTGTTAAAATATAAGTATATACATGTGTAATTAGACATTTTTTAAAATTTTCTCATAATTTACATTTTATTTAAAATTTATTTTTCATACATTAAAACCGTGCCACTTTTTACCAGCTCTACCTCTTATGGGGTAAGTTATGCTCGAATATGAACTAGTCTTAATATATTGAATTCTAGATATCTGGTGTTTGATGTTGTGGGACAAACAAAATGAACATAACTTACTCTAAGAAAATGGCGTATACTGACGGATATCAATTACCATCAAGCACTAGCACGTTAGAATGTCGAGTTTTGGCAGATGGAGACATTCCCCTACGCGAATGGTGTTGTTTTCTGTAGGGATTAGTCGATAACGTGGCCGTTTTGTATAGGCTTGTATTAGGATTTACTATCGGGCGATGCGGGAAAAGATCCGCACCCGGCATGACAATTGTCAAGAAGGACAATAATTCAAACGAGATTGATGATTATGACTGCACGATAATTATAGCTGTAAAAGCATTGTATTAAAATTAGAACACACCAACCATCCAAATCAGAGCTACGCCAGGCGAGGGATTAACTACTAAAAGATAATAACGTACTTAAAATCTACCATAGACATAAAAACAAGTTAAAGTGATGAAACTTTTCATTTGATGAAGCAACACAAGAAATTATTATTGAATTGAAAACCGGTTACGGCGAGATTCTTGTCCCATTGTTCATCGACATGTGCGATGGTCGGTCCTGTTCGGATGATGTAAACGCACACGATTCTTTTCACATAAGAAACCCGTTATGCATGCCAATGATCGTTCAAATTCTGCGGCGTGACATAAAGTTGAGTGGAAGAAAGGAAGGAAAGCAAATGAATATGTGAATCTCCTTGGATGACCTTTTGAAGAAGGTAACCCTCCCCGCCCATGTTCATGTCAAGTATTCAATCGTGATGGTTACTGAACAGCTTTAGGGCTGAAAGGGGCAGCTTGCAAGGAAAACCATTGAAATTCCCTAATCGGAGAAAAAGCAGAATCACTGACTGACATTGATGCTGCAAGTTCAGAGCAGCATCATCAGTCCTTTATTTAGGTTATTTTCTCGTATTGATTATATACTGATCTATAGATTTATTTTATAATAAAAAAAATTAGTGATATCTAGGTATTTATAAAATATATGTATGCTTATATAAATATATGCTTGTCAGCAATTTGCATGTCAGTCGACGTGGAAAAAACTCGTCTGGACATGCAAAGCTACAAAGAAAAAGGAAACTCCCATGCATACGAGACGTGTGATTTCGATCACGTGATACACATTGATTTCTATTGAGCAATGATCAATTACCTGATCATTGTCAATCTTGAGCCGTTGAAAGTTTCTTGGACTGGAGGCAGAACCCATAGATTCATCCAAAAAAAAAAGTTATCTTACATTTTCTAGGTGGGGGAAATTTTTAGTGTAATGGTTATATTCAGAAATTTATTGATTCTTAGTTGATTGAAAATTAAATTTGTGAGCAATAGGTTAAAAATGTACTTTTTTTTTATTTATGATATTTAAATTTTACATTTTGTCATAAAAATAGCAGTCCTTGACTCTATCTAGATATCAATACAACTGGCGTCGTCCTTGGCAATAATTTGATTGCAGAGGAAATTTACCCCTTAACTCGTAAATTATTGGTTTGAAGATAATGTGTATTATCCATTTTCTTAAATATAAATTTTCTTCCTTTTTAGCGATTTCAAATCTATATATTATTTTAAAGTAAAAATATTAAATTATATCAATTAGCTTGCTTATTTTATGGATTCAACTTTAGTTTTGGGCAATTGGCCGGCTAAACTTCCACTAAGGGACATCGTTGTCACAGTAACATCTAATTTTCCGCCGAGCTTGACCGATTAAAGGCATCCCCTAATTCATATATAACCATGTTTATCACAAGGAAATTTTGTCCTAATTTGATATTTTCCAGTATAACTCTTAATATTCTTTTATTTTCCTAATCATTTTAATAATTCAAAATTTATGTATTTTATTTATAACTAGAAAAAGAAATTATCTTCTCATACTCAACCAACCAATACAAATGGATATGCTTGAGGGTTATAACTCGCTAGTCAGCTGACGACACATAATATACTAGATTTAAGAATTGAAATTCTCGTATATGAGATTTAATTAGTAGGCAACTGTCTGTATAATATATCACGGATTAGTAAATTGTTACAATACTGAACCTTACCTATAATAAAAAAAAAAAAACCATGGGGATGGGAACATTACTGCAAGTGTCCAAGAGAATCACTCTTCCGTACTAAATTCCGCAATTTTCAGGCTTGCTAATTGCTACCACTTCTACTGAATATGCATATATTGTAATGAATATAATTATCTCTAACTCCATAAAAGGGGGGAAAGTGCTCTTTGTAAGATTACAAGAATACCCATCATGCATCGGAAAAATACAAGAATACCCATCCGCTGTATATATCACAAAAATGGAAAAGGGGAACTCTAAAAAGACAAAACAACGTTGAGAGCCCAGTTTACTACCTACCAGGGTCCAATTACTTCGGTTACAAGACACATATTTACCTCATGTCATGACATAATCGCAAGAAAAAGAATAAAATGATTTGAGATTTGCAAAAATTAGCACTATATTCAGAGTTTCTTAGATCTAAGTCGACAATGGTTGCTTTTCCGTTTTTTAGTAAGTAATAAGGTGGGGGTAAAATTACTGTCCCAAAATCTTTGCAAAAAGTATTGTAAAGGTCTTGTCTCAATTTTATATTTAGCCATGAGCAAGCAATCTTTGTTCATGATCTTGTATATTTCATTTTAGGGTTTTTCTATGCAGTGCTGTTCCACTTTCATTACTAATTTGGAATGGTGGACGGAGAATGTCATGAAATATAAAAGGGCCTCTGCCACGGCCAGGGACCAATCCTTTGATCCTTCTAAAAATATTCACATCTCTTTATGCCTACAACCTTTGGAGGGTCGGCCTTCTCTCTCATGGTCCCCGCTTGCACCCAATGCCTCACTAAATTTGTCACACATGTACATTCTTATGCAACCCCCAAAAAGTGGAAAAAAAACATGTGACAGCGATGAATCGGTCCAATTTGTTAGGTTGTTGATTTTCAACATGCAATGTTGGACTCGATGAATCATAACAACGACTAGAAGTATTAATTCTCACTTCTAATTTTTCTTCCAATAGGAAGTAGAAAATGATTGGTGCCCCATTGCAATCGAACAACATCTAACTCCTTTTTATTACCCAAAAAACCATGATTAAAGGATTGAAAATAAAAAAAAAAGTCCGCAAATTTCACATATATGGATAAAGTTGCATGAAAATACTTAAATTAGATCTAATATAGTATTATTGTATCAAATTTCATTTATTTCCATTTTTAAAATTCTACAGGATTGGCATGTATGTTGGAATTTGAATGGATTTACCACATGCATGTCATATCTAATTGCTTTTACTTTTTTTTAAAATTTTCAGTTCATATATAACGTCTATATAGAGTGTTAGTGCCTATCAATAAAATCTTGAGCAAGGACATCCCACTACGTCACCAAATAGTAAATAGTAAAACTCAGGAATGCAATGCAGAAGCCCATGACCTCCGATCTATAGCCGTAGAGTATGGTTGGCGAGCCAATGAGCACAGCAGTTATCCTCTCAGGTATTTCGTCGTATCTTTTTCCTTCAATTTGGTATTGGACCTTCTGAGTAGGAAATAAAAACAATCCACAATTCAGAGAGTTTGATATTTTCAACCTCGATCAGCTTGGACTTGATGGGAGCCTTGCATTTGATAACCTAGTCAGATTACTTTAATCCTATTTGGCTTTGTAATCGTGGGTCTATTAAGTGATGATTCTACTGCTATGTTTAGCATCCGTTGGTATATCACACGCATTAATGTTTTATGAATTACATAGCTATAGTAATGGGTTCTATGATGTTACCATAATCTTATCATCTCCAAGCAACTCAGGAGTTATTTTTTAAAGGTAAAATATTTTTGAAATCAGGAAGTCCAACTAGTACGGCTAAATCAGGTCTAGGTCAGTCCATTGAAAAGTAAGACTCATAATCGTGGATTTTCTTTGCCTGTCAAACTCGAACACAAAGTGCTGTGGGATACAATACAATGGAAGGAAGGATAGGCTCACTTCAGGCCCAAGACAGCCCACATAAATGTGCTTCATAGTCTACGCAATTCGCAAATCCTCCCACAAAACTTTTGCAGGTCTGCCCGACCCACATTGGGTCGGTGGATCGAGAATTGTAATCTCGACTTTATCAAAGATGATTTGAACAATTCACATATATGTGATATATATATTTTTATTAATCTAAATCATAATTTTAAAAATCGGACCAGGCCGGCCGGTTTGACTGGGAACCGGCTACTCACCCGGTCCGGTTCCTACAAAAAATCCAATTGCACATTCAAAGAGTAAAATTCCAATTGAATCGGCTGGTTCCTGGTCCGATCGGTGAATCTAATTGAATTCGTGAGAACACTGGCCGACTTAAAATTTTAAAAAAAAACTTATTATAATATACATATTTTATTTACTAAACTTATATTTATATTTTATATTAAAATTTTATTTAATATAATAATTATATTAATAATTTTTGT
>CXYZ01006789.1:756397-780036 GCA_900006705.1 Sonneratia caseolaris
TATTATAATATACATATTTTATTTACTAAACTTATATTTATATTTTATATTAAAATTTTATCTAATATAATGGTTATATTAATAATTTTTATTATAAATCATATTCAAATAATAATATTATGTAAATTTATTGGTAATATTATATTATTAATATCATTTATTAAGCATACGGTTCAGTTCATTGAACCTTGGTCCGACCCATGAACTCATGCCTACACCGGTTCCCAGTCCAGTCTAGTTTTAAAAACTATGATCTGAATCACTATATACTTATTAAAAAAATAATAGTAAGTGAATTAATGTAATGTGGAAAGTTGAACTTTTAAATTGAATTTCTCTCGCAACGATGGTGTTTGACCCAAATGGATGGGCCAGACATAGATTTTGAGATAGCCAGCTTGCCCAGACCCGTTGCCATCCCCAAACCCCCGTCTTCTTGTTCATCTCTAAAAACCTAAGCCTGTTAGTTTGCGACCCGACCCGATAGCTCAGTCTGGGCCCAGCTTTGACAATACAGTGCATGGGCCAGGGATTTGCGGGCCTAATGCTTATCGTGCTTGAGTTAAAGCTAGGAACTTCATTGCTTCAGAGAGGTTGTCTCCATTGACAAATTAGTGAAGGGTTTCACAACCTTATTATTCTATATATTTTTATGATACTCGAAATTTACCTTGAATAGGATTGATTCCAAATTTATGGACCTACACCATACCCCATCAAGCAAAGAAACTACATCCTACATGGAACCTGTATTATCGAGTAACTTATTGAAACTCTTCATTATTCATTTATATTTAATTATTGGTAAGTAATCAAGTTAATATAAATTTTCATAATATTTGTTAATTTTGTATAGTTATTTTTTACACAATTCAAATTTAACTCTAAATGAAATTTTTGTATGTTTGGTATTTTCTTCACTAAACTCCTCTAAATTATTGAATACATTTTATTAGACCTGGCAATTTGAGCCAATTGACATTTTTGAACCATGCTGATATGTCATAAACCTATATTTCGGCTTTGTCAGCATGTCTTGAAATCCTTGACTCAAACTAAGAAAATAATTGTTTTAAAAAATCGGTTTAAGAAAAAGTGATTTGATGGTTGGAAATGAACTCTTAAGTATTATAAATGACCAATTAATTCAATTTTTATGTTACTTTTGGGAAAATATTGAAATAAATATTAAAATACAATTATTTGTGATATAATTAATCAAATTTNGTCACAAAATTTTTATCAGCTGGCATAAAAACCCTAATGCAGACATGGTTTTCTCATGCTATGCCTAGTCTACTTTTTATATGATAAATTTGGTGACTATGCATAATTATATATCTAATGAAAGCTTATGAAGTTAGGAATCTAATGGTAGAAAGGTCAGAAAAATTGGAGTTGAAACAACAAGTCATAAACAATTAAAATTAATTGTGTGAAATAGTTTTTCCATACACGACGTCCAACTCCAATTCCAGACATGCTATCCACCGAAATCGATACTAGGACCAATTGATTCTTAATCATTCTACCTAAAATCTACCTAAATTTTGTCAAAGTCTACTTAATATATACCCAATAGGACAGGTTCCTACCCGTTTCAAATCTACCGAGTATCCGTGTCCTAGTAATTCCTTGGTTATGCACCCTCATTTAAGCTAGGTTGTCCTAGTTATGCCGTAATTTTATTTCCTTTTCCATTGTGAAATTGTATGGTTCTGATTAAGATTGATAAGAAAATTCGGCTCCAAATTAGGAGGTCTAATTTTCGATTCTATCCCCTTTGATGTCGAAAAATGGAAAGTTCTTTCTAATGAATTTAGATGGTTGCAACGTCTTGGGTCTGCTGTTTATGCTTCAAACTCTCTTGAATTGATGGCAGGCTCAACAATATTCAGCATACAACTGAATTGATTAATTTATAATTTTTCTATCAAAGGATGATGCACTTCAATTTTTTCAGTCGCCCAGATATAGTTTCGAGTTATATATCTCATGACCTATTAATAATCCCCTTTGCAATAAAATCCCTTGTTGAGAGGAAACGATGAAACTAACTATATATTATTACCTTTACACTCTTTGCGTGTTGTTGCAGGGCAAAACAGCAACTCCTTCGCAGAGTTTAATAGGTTCGAGCAGCTGACATTGCTTGACCCAATTGAGATCGAGAGCAAGATAGTGAAGGGGATGATAGAACAAGTGTTGAAAACCAAAGGCTGCTACCGAGCAAGATGTTTGCAAACCGTGAAATCATTCATTTTTATCATATAAAATGTCTTGATGGCAAGTATAACAACAAATCATTCGAGATGTTGGAGTATTTATAGTTAATATTACCATAGAGAAATAACCTGTTAATATAATTCAGTGAGATTTAGATTTAATTTCTATTTTGGGTCTATGCTAACAAAAGATATATGTTTGCCCAAATAATTATATTCTCTCTTCGAAGGATGAAGCTTAACAAGATTTTTGCTCAAAATGCAATACTCCAGAGGGAAAGCAAGTACTGATAATATAAATTAGGAGGCAGATTCTCTAGAAAGAAAAAGAGGAGACCTAAAACAAGTCTGGTGCTGATCCAACTTAAGTTGCCAAGTGATCCCATCCCATGTTCTCATATGAGGAAACGGTTTACTTTGACCAATTATACTTGTTTAAATCCTGTTACGTGACTCTGAAAGGAAAAAAGACGAATTTCTAAAGTTCCTCAAGAAGATCAAAGCTACATACAAGTATTCTCGCAATTTCTCAATATGTGTAGATGCCAAAGAATGTAAACTAATGTGATTGAAATCATATGACAGTCCTCTTTTGATCCACGAATCCCTATAGCGATTCATGGATCATTGCCTGATAATGTTAGCTCCATCATTATTCAACTTATACATAAAATTATCAAAGATGTGTGCCCCGAGGTCATTGATGTCATGGAACTAAAAAAAAAAATTAGGAAACATTGTTGCTCTAATTTTGTGTGAGTTGGAAAAGATTTTCTCTCCTTCTTTTCACTGTTATGGTGTAATTGCTCATCCATTTGCCGTATGAACTTGGTCATTAATTGATGGATGTATTCGGTAGAAAGACAGAGAAATTCACTTATCCACATTCAGTGACATGTACAAAAGTAAATGGTTCATCCATTTGCTTGCGAGTTCCTTCTTACTCTGAAGAGCTATATGCAGGATTGAGCTTATTGAAAGCGTTCAATTTTAGAGACATATTTAGATTATGAATATTTGATTTTGTGTTCACGCTTGAGACTTAGTTCAGTCGAAATCTACGAAATACGGATAATGAGGAATTTTCTGAAGATGATGAATCAATTATAATCTTCATAGGTCGTCCGCCTGGAAAAAGAGAAGGGGGCGATTTCACGTGAGAAAGTGAAAAGGAGTAACAAGAACACAGTTAACCAAGCAAACTTTGACCCAAGTTTATACGTATATTTCATTCAATTGTGATGAAACGGCTCCATTTAGAATGTAACCTCTTCCCCCAGTCGTTCAATTTGGAATGCCGTATTAATATTAGAATTCGATAGGATGTTGCCTGAGACTTAAGCTTTGTTGCATCTTTGAAAATACTGACTGAAACAACTCATGAACAAGGAAGGAATGTGTGGATTCTATTGAAAGGGCGATATCATCCAAAACATTTGTCACAAATACATGATTGATCGAATTCACGTCAAACTTTTCATGGGTGATTTCACGATGGAGTGATAGAGTAAGTTATTAATATGAGTTTTCTTTTGCAATCTCTACGGGCAGTTCAATACAATATATTGATGATGGACAAAATTATCAAAGTTTCATTGCTTTAAGAACAAAAGAAAGTAGTTATAATTGGTAAAATAGGAACTGTCCATATTACATATAAATGTGTTTAGTTTTCACAATAAAGATATTGAGAGGCCTTTAAAAACTCGTAGTTATGGAGTTTCAAGTTACCACAAAGACAACAAGCTAGACTGGTTCGAGAGAGACAAGAGGCCTATCAAAGAAGAAGTGAACATGGAGTATCAAGAGACATTCGTGAGTTGAATTGTTTCGATAGATTCAAGGTTGATGCCAGTTGGGATGGCGTAAGAAAAAAAAAATTTGGACTTTGTTAAATCTATCATATTCGGTCCACAAGGGTGATAAATTAGTCAACGACCCTTCCGTTATAGCATCACAGGCAAATATAGTGTTCTATGTTATAGATGACATGAACAGCCGGTTGTCAAGCATGTTAAGCTAAAGGATACTTTTTTATGATGGTGTCTCAGTGATTGGCAAAGAAGGACAAGCTGAACAATTACTCAAAAACTCATTTGACTTTCGTTGTAATGCCTCAATTTGGACACAGGGAAACTTTGATGATGATACAGTTAGTGTTGTAACTGGCACAGAAGGTGAAAATTTTGAGGATGATGCCTTCTGGAGGAACATACGCTAAGGAAACTATTATTAATGTACGTAGTTGGATTTTTGGTCACTCAGCAATTATATGCAAGCAAGAGAAACCCCATCCCCATCTTTTCCCCTTTCGCCCCCACTGTCGCCACGTGGGAAGGGCATGGGGACGTTAAAATGGGGATTTTTACAACTTGTTCTGACCTAAGATAATAACCTCGTCAGCTTGGTCTTACTTGAAATGAAAGAAGACTTCCATATCCAACTTTAACTCAGATTTAGCTTGCCTCTTTTTGGATGTAAAGCAATGTCAACCCAAACTACCCAACAAGTATTTGCCCTACCTGAAAGGAAGTGATCTAGCTACACCTTTCGGTACGGCTACCTCATTACGACATCACTCCAATCGCTAGCCAAGCACCCAACTCATAATTGGCGAATTCATAGGTTCAAAATTTTCTAATAAAAATGCATCTTATTATATTTTAGGTATTTATTTGCCTCTTTTTCTGAGGATTTTTGTGTTTTTACATTGTGGAGATTGTTGACTTGAGCAACTGGGTTTTTACGCCTAATAATTGCATTTTAATGGATAGCTAGTTTGGAGTGTCCTTGTTGTTTGGATATTATCTAAGGCAGTGAGATATTATCTTATATATTTTAAATTCTTGATATTTTATTGATTTAATTTATATTTTATCATGATATTCCATGATTATTTATTTCCTAAATTAGTGATCACTATGAGCCTATAAATTGGCCTATCTCCTTGTGTAACCTTTGAATCCCTTATTAATAAAATTGTGTTATATGATTTTGGTTAATGGCCGACCACATTGATCACTTGATATCGCTTCCCCCTCCATTTATTATATTTTAAATTTGACATGGTATTAATCGATCTTCACAATTATATTGCGAAGAAGCTACATCATTGAGTTAATTGATATTGACAAGTTTGATATGTAGATGTTACTACCAAGGTGAAGTCCAAGCTTTTGAAGATATAAAGAAATAACTATGCCAAAGAAATATAAAAGGACCATAATTTGAGATGGTAATGATTGCTATGCTGGCAATATATAAAATAGTTGTTGATGGTCGATCTTCATAGTTAGCACTAGATAAGAGTCACATTCAATATTGAGATTCATATTTTATGTTTAAAATGAACATTTTGCATGACTCCAAAATTTTTGATATTTTTATTAATTTGATTTAGATTTTATCATAATATTCATTGATTATTTATTATTTATTTTAGTGGTTACTATAAGCTTATAAATAAGCACATCTCCTTACATAAACTTAGGGTCACTTATTGATAAAATATGGTTTTGAGGGAGACTGTTAGAGATATTATTATAATCTTATTTAGATAATTTATATTGTAAAAATATTATAAATTTGATTTAGATGTTTTTATGATATTTTAGGATTATTTAATTTTATATTTTATTATTATTCTAAGTGTAAATTAACAAATAATTTCTCGAGTTATTTATCAATAAAATTGAGTTTATATGATTTGGCCTTTAACAAACCCCATTTATGTTTGCAATATCTCTACCCTCTCCTTATCTATTATATTTTTAAATTTTACATAATATCAAATTAGATTGATCATGATGTCTTAATCAATCTTGACAAGTTCAACGCACATATGTCACTACTGAAGTGAAGTCCAAGCTTTTGAATAAATGAAGAAACATTTATGTCGACAAGATATAAAATGATCAGAATTTTAGATTGTATTAATTGCTATGTTAATGGTACTTAAGATAGTTGTTGATACTTAGCCTTGGGTAAGAGTCACGTTCAATATCAATATTTATATGTTATTTATAAGATGAACATTTCATGCGACTTCATATTCCTTCCAAGCGGGAGTATTCCAATATACTTTTAGGTAGTTGAGATTTATAATATTTTCAAATAAATTCTTATTATGACATTATGTTATTATTTTTTTCTTAGTTTATTTTAAATTCGACTTTCTTATCCCCTAACTTTAGGTAAGTTATTAGCGAACACTTGTGGGAACTCATTTTTTGGTGTCTTAAATGTTTATAGAACTATGAGTATGGCAAAGCAAATGATCGATTCCACCCTTACTAGAACAAGAAAAGTCTCGTTCATAATATTTGCATTTGTATTTAGGTTTGCCACCTCCTACCACTAGAATCCTTTCAAAGTCATCCCAACATTTTGACTTCCCCTTTTTGAGGTTGAAGTTGATTTAAACTTTTAAGTGGAAATGGTCCAGGTTTCTTATGAATTTACAATGAATTTAATATAGTATCAAAATTAGTGGGTTTGCACCTTGTCCGATCTGAGTCCATAAGCATAACTCGTGGTTAGTTGATACGAGCTCGAGTACAAAAGAAAATTGCCTAATTTATGACCAATTGTCCCCCCTCGTTCGAGACCGGAAAAAAAATACCTAACTCTTAGATAGTTGTTGAGAGCAGATGTTGAGTATTGAGATATACGATCTCACATCGATTAAATGAAGAAAATGTTGTAGGCTTATAAGAATATTAGGTACTGCCACCTATCAAATTAAGTTTTTAAATGGAAATAAACCAGATATTTTATGCGCTCACAACGAGTTTAGCCATCGATATTTCTTTTCTTTTCATAGTTGCGCTTGCATCAACATTAGAGGTTGGAGTTATCGTCATGTTTGTGTTTTGATCTCCTTGAACATTTTATGGACCAATTGAAGCACTTGAGAGCTCAGAAGGCGCTCGAAAAACCGATTTGAACGGGTTTGACCATATGGTCAACAATGCCAATCTCATCTGCAGAACATGACATTTTGGGGTGGAAACGGTCTTCCAAGCAAGACCTTTAGTTTCCTTGTCATGTACCCTAGCAGTTTCGTGCCAAATTCCATTATTTAGACCTTTAATTTCACTTTTTCTGTTTTCCAATATCATCAGCGGCATTTCTATAATTTCCTTCATTAGGTTTCACTTTTATTTTCTCACGCTGAACTTTGTAATTACTATACTTGAATGATAACAGTTGAGAATTTCTTCCTTTTTTTTCTCTTAATATTACCGGTATCAAGTCGATTCTATGTCATAATCCTCCATCACATCACCCCCTTTGCGTCAGAAGCGAAAACTCCGTAGCTGGCAGCATGGACTACGGGTCAAATCCAAATTCAAGATTTCAAGTTCTTTTTGCTTCCGTTTCTGAAACGATGAAAAATCAAGAACGAAAATTTGAAATGGTTCAATATGTCATCTAGATTTTTAGATTAATTCTCGAGATTTTCCTTTTTTTTCTCCTATTATTGATTTTGCTGTCACAATTTGCTACGGTGGCACCGCCATTTACTAACCTCTCATTTTATCTTTTTTTAAATTTATGGGGGTCTTGTAGAATGATTAATCAAAAAGATTATTCTTAATTCTTCAATTTCAATGTACAATACAACTAGTTAGGAGATTAATTCGGGCGTCGATGAGAAACCATTTCAGCCCATTTAACAGAACACGTCGACTCTCGTGATTAACTACTCTGTCCCACAAAAAATTTGCTCGGATTCGAATCATCATTCAGACTAGAGATGGCGGATAGTAGAAGTAGCCACTGAAGGATGACAAGCTAGAGTTTTTACTAGCAAATTTTTACCGAATATTTTGGGCCAAATGGACAAAAATATCAATTGTTTTTTATGAATACGGCATAATATTCGAAAATTCTATGAGCTTATTAATTGAAGTCCAAGCATGTATGCGAGAGGAAATATCTTCAGATCATTATTTTTTATTTTTTTTCCGTTAATAAAATTTGTATCTAGAAACTTATTTAAAAGAAATAATGAGTTACAGGAGAAATCCTTGAACCTAAAAGTTACATTTTGTGATAGGAAGCAATCAGAAATAGCATCTTTTTCTTATTTTCATTTTAAATCTTAAAATACAATTCATCTTGATTAATTCAAGATTGAATTTTTTTTTATATACAAAGCTATAACATATTCTAATTTAATTAGTTCAGTTGTGGACGGAAAATTAATTGTGGTCAATGGAACTCTGATTCCTACAACTGCCCCTAAAAAAATCAAGCGCTTCCTGGCTCCTGTCGTCGTCTTACTTTGGCTGAATAGTCAAAAAACGTGCCGCAGCCATTGACTCACGTTTTCTTGTGTCTCAAGGATTTGTCAGAAATGTTTGCAAGGCCGACGACTCACCACTAACACCTCTGTATAAGTAAGAGCAGCCATCCGAGCCTCTGCTTGTGTGTCAAGCAAAAGAAATACCCCAGACTCCTCGAAAACACATACAATTAATCTTCCCTTGTTCATCAGATACAACCGCGCACACACACACACATATGCCTTTGACAGTGATGGGGGATGATCAGGAAGTGGTGATAGTCGGCGGAGGCATCGGTGGCTTGGCGACTGCTGTGGCTCTGAACAGGGTGGGCGTAAAGTCGGTGGTGCTGGAGAGGGCGGCTGAGCTGAGGGCCACTGGCGCCGCCATTTCTCTCTTCCCGAATGCTTGGCTTGCCCTCGATGCCCTTGGAGTTGCCGATAAGCTTGCCTCGCTGTATGCACCAGTGGAGAGGTGAAATCCCATTCATTTTCTTCTGCATTTCCGCAAGTTAACGAAATCTTTCGTATTCATATCTATTCAGTAACTTATTATTGCCTAATCGATTCTCTCTTCCCTCCTATGTTTCAGGGGATTTGTCACTGATGTCAAAACCAAATCAACTCGGCAAGTGATCTATGATGCCCATGAAAGGTGACATTCCCCTGTTATTGCTTCCTGATCAATTTTGTCTATAATCAGCATTATCTGTTGGATTTCTAGCGTGCTGGTAAAAGAGGTCGACTCTCTCAACAATGTGTGCTTGTAATGCAAATTTCTTTAACTCGTTCATGTATAAATCAAATCCTTGATGCAGAGGTGGACCAAGACCAGTTCATCGGAGGACCCTCTTACAAGTGCTGGCTGATGAACTGCCGCCGGGTAGCATCCGTTTCTCTTCGAAGCTCACCTCCATTGAGTCCCAACTAGAAGATGGTCACCAGATCTCAGTTCTTGGGCTCGAAGATGGAACCATAATCAAAGCTAAGGTATTGACCTTCTTCATTTCCCGGATCACTCTGCATTTGTTTCCTCTAACAATCCTTTTAGGTTTCTTTTCTCAGATCTAGTACATTGTATCGTCTTCTATGTTGTTTCAAATATAGGTGGTGATTGGGTGTGATGGGGTTCACTCGGTGATTGCGAAGAGGTTGAACCTCAGCCCACCAGTCAATTCAGGCCGGTTCGCAGTTCGTGGGCTTTCGATTTATCCTGAGGGCCACGGGTTGCCCCATTATGTCCAGCAATTTGTCGATGTATCCAAAAGAGGCGGATATGTTCCCATTAACGATAAAGAAGTTTACTGGTTCATCGGTTGCAAAACGCCACCTAATGGTACGTAGAAGTTTTATTGACTTGGAGGAAAAAAAGGGTCATATGTCGATAAATTAATTTGTAATTAAGATGTCTAAAGTTGATATCATTAATGGAATTTTTATTTTCCTTTTTTTTCTGTTTTAAAAAAAAAAATCTTTCTTGACATCTACTAATAAAGATACAACCCAAATTTGTTTAATATGGACACCGACAACATCGATTTTGGGTTCCTTGTAAGCATTGGTCTACGAAACATCGATCATATTGGTTTGTTAACGTCCTACAATGTCCTTTCAGGTGAAGGTGAAGAGATTAGAAGAGACCCGGAATCAATACAGAGAGATGTAATTGAAAAGTGGGCCAAGGGCTTTCCTCCAACCTTCCTAGATGTCGTGCAATACTGCGATCCCTCGACATTGTCGTGGGCCCCGCTCATGTTCCGATACCCGTGGGATGTCGTCCTGGGAACCCTGAACACGAAGAATGTCACGGTGGTCGGCGATGCCATGCATCCTACAACCCCAGACCTTGCGCAGGGCGGTGGCATGGCCCTAGAGGATGCCGTGGTTCTTGGGCGGCACATTGCAAGCTCGATCGGTCCTGACGGTCAGCTCGAGCACGCTGAGATAGCCCAGGCCCTGGGGAAGTACACACGAGAGAGAAGGTGGCGGACTGCGTGGATCATTTTGGGCTCGTTCTTATCCGGGTGGGTCCAGCAAGACGGGTCGGGATGGTGGATGAAGTTCCTGAGGGACGTGTTCTATAAAATGCTAATGCCCAGAATTATCAGTGTAATGTATTACGACTGCGGGAAGCTACCGAGCAAGAAGTGAACATCTTGATGCTATTAGACCCAGCAAAAAAAAAAAAATCTTATTATGATTAGTTGGATGTTGCTAGTGTTGCTATTACTAGATGCACTTTCCAAAAACAAAAATCTATATTGTATGTGGTGCTATTGATCTATCCCTTTTTTTTTTATGTGTTCGGTCCTTTATATTATAGTCTAGTCATTTAAGAAATGGTATCCCTAGTCCTAATTAAGTTATGACATCACAATAGATGGGATTAGTTTCAAGCTATATGTGATTATGAAGGTTAATTAGACAAATTATATGTATTCTAGGTCTGTTGGAATACCCCGGATCCTCATGAGATACATTCTTATCCTTAGCTACACATGAGACACCTGCGACAAGTATTATAGGATAGTCGTACCGTTCATCTATTTTTCTTTTCCTATTTGATACTTTCCTTGAATTAGTTTAAGCCTACTTGTAAACCTATTGTAATCTGTTGATTGAATGAACATGTGAGAGATTTATCTATAGGACTCTCAAATCTTTACTTGATATTAGAGCGAATATACGCAAAGTCAATGGAACCTCGAAGCTTCTCCAATTCAAGAGCATAGGCTTGGATTCATTGATGGGATCAAGTGTCAGATAGAGGGCCAACCTCGAGAGAGAATTGAGGCCATGAGACAAAGCTACGCAATGCCCACCTGTGTGGTAGCACTAAGGCGATGCAACAACCCATTGCAGACAAAACAAGAAATCCGACTAGGGTGGGTGCATACAGTTTTCCACATTATATTATTGGATTAGCAATAGAAATTTGTGTGCACCTAGTTAGACATAATATTATGTTCACCTTATGCCCAACAAAGTTGATGTTGCAAAATTTGCACCCAAATGTCATCCAAAATTTCGACACAGATTGGCTCAACGATGAAGAGTGCAAGAAATGGGTGAGCAAATGGGAAAGTTAATTCATGTCTAATATTTTAACACAAATTGGACGCGATTGTAAAATAAAAAATTCGATAAGACAATACTTTGTATTATTGATATAAAGTTAGTTTGTATCCAATATTGTAAGCGGAAATTGGACGCAAGTTTGCACATCACTTGCAATTTGTTCATTAATATTTTATTTTATTTTATCAGTAACTTATTCCTTCATTGAATTAGAACCTGTAAAATCAATTTCCTTTGTTAAAGAAAACTAATGCATGTATGAAAATATGTTGCTGTGATTTGTCCAACAGTGTTTTTATTTTTCTTGTTAGTAACTTGATCTTCCGCCCGAACGACTTGCAAAATTAATTTTCTTTTGTGGAGAGACTCGTGAAATTAATCAATATTGGTAGAATAACTTGCGTCCAATTTTATCAACATTTTGAACACAAATTTTAGAGGCAAATCACTTTTGCTATCAATAATGTAACATTCAATATGCACCACCACACCTTCGCATATTTAAATAGACTCCAGACATATAATTTTTTTCAATAGACCGACAAACTTAAAATCCATCTTCCTTTTCTTCTCCGTATATGTGAAGGTGCGGTTACAAAAATCAATGAAGATGAGTAGTCTAACGCAAATTTTGAAATGAGACTTCAATTATTTCCATACCTCAATCATCCATCTTTCCATGAAGGAGAGACATCATATCAATTAAGATTATTATGGAATCTCTGTCCCCATGGTCCATTTCATCCAAATGATCAATTTATGGATTCCATGTACTCACCCGTGACAAAGTTATGAAGACAATTTAAATCAATTCCGAATCCACAAGGCAAATATTATCAGGGCCCACCTGCAGTTCAAACATCAACATGCATACCAAAATATTGAAAACATTTAAGTTATTATCCATCATAAATTCCCATGATTTTTACTTATCAATTTACTAATGACGAAATGTTTGGACCAAATCTTCCTACTTTTTGTTGATTTTACCCTTGGAGTGGAAATTCCTCCACAGATGCCACAAGCAACAACTGTGTGACCGCATGGTCGAGTGTTACAAGGGTTGCAAGCAATACCGAAATGTAAGGCTTCTTCATCTAATTCCAACCACCATACCAAGAAATCAAAGAAATAGATCATATAAATAGAATTTCTATCATCACTACACAAATAGAAAATTTACTGTAGCACCTCCGACAATAGCTTAGGCCCTTGAATTACCTCAATGGCCAACGGAAAATGGATGGCAAAGAACACATTCAAAATGTAATAATCAACGGAAAGAGCTTGGAGGCTAACCTTCGGTTGTTGCTAATTAAGTGCACAATTTTGTTAGTCGAGTTAGTTGTTAACCAATACCCACTACAAGAGATTTAGGTTATTCTAACAATATTTTTTGTCACAATATATATACATATTATTTTCATGATATATTTACAGTGACAATTTTTTGTTGAGTTTTGCCACAAAACTCTCATCATGATAGATGCATTGTAATCAAACAACATTTTGTTCGAGCCTGTTTACCTCACTAAGAAGTAAAACATTCTCGACATAAATTTTTTTTATCTAAAAAACTCGAATTTAAAATTTTACTTAAGAGAAAGAGGTATTGAATCATATCAATAACCAATTTATATTGGTCGATCTAGCCATATTCTTATGCCTCTACCATCTCCTATTAGGGTAAATTATACCGTTCGTATAAAATATTTTAGATGAAACTCTTTGATACATAATTTTTAAAATATGACTTCGTAATATATTTTTTTCAAATATACTATACTATAGTATATTTCGTCAAATTTCGATTAACGCCTTTAATTTTTGATAACATTGACAATTTAGATGAAACTCTTTCATGATGCAGCTTGTTGTTTGGATTGAGTGGATTTCATGTGTCACAATGGCCGAATCTACTATTTTCTTTCTTCCCTTTTCCTTCCCTACTATTCCCTTTCTCTCTCTCTCCCAATGTACTATTCCCCACTTTCCACCAATCAAGCACATGCCGGGAAGATCTCTCTCTCTCTCTCAATTATGATTTTAAAAATCAGACCGGACCGGTTCAATCGAGAACTAACCACTCACCCAATCTAATTTCTAGATTTAATCCATTTGCAATTAAAATACAGTTAACTTTGATTGAATCGGCCAGTTTTTGGTTTAATTAGCAAATTCAATCGAATTAGTAAAAAATGTGGTTGATTTAAAATTTTTTAAAAATAAAATATATTATAATATACTTATTTTATTTTATTAGATTTATATTTATATTTTATGTTGAACTTCATGTTAATATAATGGTCATATTATAAATTTTTATTATAAATTATTGTAAACTTATATTATTATGTCAATTTATTAATAATATTATAATATTAATATTATTCATTAAATATGTGATTCGACCTATTAAACCTCCGGTCTGATCCATAAACCCATACTTTATAATTGGTTCTCAGGTCAATCCAGTTTTAAAAACTATGCTCAACACCTAAATTCAATAAGAGTTTCTACTTTACCATTTGATAACTTTAATAATCTCTAATTTTTCCCTACTGCCATTTATTTATTTATTTATTTATTTATTTTATAAATTATGATAATATAACATAGTAGGCTATTATAGGCAATAGACAAATAACTTGAACTCAATATTGATCTCTAACAATTTTTGTAATAAAAAAATTAAGTCAAAGAAAATTAAAAATTAGTAATAAGAGAATAAAATCAGTATTAAATATTTTTCAAATCTTTTTAGTTCAAAGGAAGTAATCACCCAAACCCCCATTAAATCCACCATGCATCAGAGAAGTTCTCTGGCCGACAACCCCCGAGGATTCGCCGAAAAGTGATTCAATCATATCACCGGCACTAACCTTGTAAAAGCGTGCTAAGTGAGAGTGAGAGGGGAAATAGTGAATTGAGAGAGATCACAAACTTGGGAACTTAGAACTAATTACTCTAACTTTGGGCATGGGGAATTTACCTAGAGATCGGAAAAAGGGATGGGTCACCAGAGTTGAAACAATCCCCCGATCTGATTTGCGCTCGAGGGGGGCTTTATCAAGACCCAGAGGAGAGAGATCAAGATGGTGATGAGTCCCAACCACACCAACACGATTGTCGGCGTCCTCCCTAGTTGGGAAGGAAAAGTGAAAAAAAAAGTGGGGAAGGAGGAGGAGAGAGAGGGAATAGTTGGGAAGGAAAAGGGGAAGAAAGAGAGGAGCAGCGAAAGTAGGAAGGAGAGAGGGGGAGGAGAGAGAGGAAGGGAACAGTAGGGAAGAAAGAGAGAAGTGAGTCTCACTGCCACACGATAGTCCATTCAATTTAAATGAAAGGTCATATTATAAAAGAATTTCTCGTGTAAATATATTTATTAAAAATTAATAATATTAGTTAAAAATTGACAGTAAGTATAATATATTTAAAATATATATATTATAAAATTATATTTTAAAATTTTCATATTAAAATATTATATTAATAATAAAATTTGTACCAACTATATAATTTACTCTATCTCTCATTATCCTAAATGCACCTCTCACAATATTGAAACCACATATTTGAAGACTTTCCCAAGAATATGATGAAGATGAATGGGATTGTCTTTGAAGTTTTACGTGATTTCCATATTTTAAAATTATGATTCGCATAATCTAACTTTTTAGATTAGATTAGTATTAGTTAGTGATCCCGGTTCAGTGAGTCCTTTCTGTTTTGGCAGGACATGTATTTCTATTACTATGAAATTCATAAATGACACACATGATAAGATCCAAGCTATATTTGTGAGGACAATCTTATTAAAATCTTCTACCTATTTAAAACTTCACCATCTCAAGGATTATGCCTACAAATATAATTCCAATTAATAAGTTTGTAATAGTGACTCTATTTTTAGTAACACTATCTTAGGAACTTTAGATGACATGATATAAATCGGAAGACTAGTAATGACTAAATTTATCAAGGTTGCTTCATAGCCAATAAAAGTGTGTGAGATTCCCTTGCAGCTAGTTTATCTTTCAACTTGTCAAAAATGAATTAAAAAGTCGTGGAATGTTTCTTGAGTATGAAAAGTTTATCACCTAAGTATTTAATATATAGATTTTATTCTTTTTCATGTGTAGAATTTACTTGCTTAATCTTCCATTCCACAATGAAGTACTTTTTTGAGGAGCAAAATGCAAGTCTGTAACTAGCGGTAAAAGGAAAAAACTGTAAAACTGAGAACCAAAAGGGTAAAAAAATGATTGGGTTTTTGAGACCTTATATAAAATCCAAGCGATTTTTTAGATAAAGGAAAACCAACTAGGAAAAGTCAAGCCCCGAATTATAAAAATTGACTGACCCGAGAGCAGCTTAGTTTCTACAATTATATTTAGAAATTCATTTTATTAATTATAATTATACTTCTAATATTCACTTCTCACAAGTTTCACTATGTAATTATATACTTAAAATTTACATTTATTAATATTTAAATATAAAATTAAAAGCATTTATTTTCAATTATTTCATCATTACTCCTTCTGTATCTTGATTCATTCTAAAAAACAATGTTTTAATAATATTTTTATTGAAAATTGGGGCTTGAGAAAACTACCCAAAATTACTGCACCCAAAGTGGGTGGTCTTTCAAGACCTCATATGATTTTTGATATAGTTATTTTAGTACAAAAAAGCCATACCGAAATGTTCGGCTCGATTATTTATGAAAAAACTACTTGACTCATACCACTTTCAATTCTATCTATAACCTTCATGAGTTAGTTCAACTGAATAAGATGTGTATACAACTCATAAATAATCTATGAGATTGTGCATGGACTTACTTTGATTTATGGATTTGTGAAGTGCTCATAAATTTAGAGAGGATAAACTTTCTGTTATAAAAAAATCCAAACCCAGTAGGATTTATTTTTTGACAACTCCATTCATTAAATTTATCAAGCATGTTCTTACAATATGTAGCATACCTATTAGTTGCCTCATTAAAAATTAGCATTTCATCTGCAAAAAGTAGATAATAAACCATGAGCTAATCTATAATAATATTATCCCTTTTATTTGACTCTCATTCTCCGTTATAGAAATCATTCCGGATATTAGTACCATGGCCAAAATAAACAAGTAAGAGGATAATGGGTCCTCTTGTTTAATTCCACAAGAGGATTTGAAAAACCAAATGGAAATTCAATGATGAGGACTAAGAAAGGTACAAAGGTGATATATCATTAATCCAATTGATAAAAGTTAGATGGCATCCGGGATTCACTAGGATTTTTAATAATAAACCTGTTATAATCTACCAAAAATTTTCTCAAAATCAATTTCAATAATAACCCAACTTTTCAAGTCCAAGATTTCTTTATTGTATCTATAATCTCTCACAATAATAAGCCATCATTAGTAATTGGTCTATTCTCAATAAATGTTATTTCATTGGGACCTACCACTTTTTCTTGTGTGGCTTCAATTAATTTGCAAGTATTTTGGTATTTTTATATAACAAACATTGGTTAAATTGATAGGATGAAAGTCTTTAAAAGATCTTGCACCTTTAGTTTAGGAATGAGGGTTGAAAAAGTATTATTCCAGCATTTTTGCAAGTGGGTCGTTTTAAAAGAAAATGGATTGTAGCATTACCGAGGATAGTGCTTTGATGGTTCAAAACTTATTTCCATCTAGTTTGGTGAGTCCAAGGTCCCATATTCAAATCACTTCTAGCATATTTACTTGAAATACTTGTTAGTTGTGTGCTCTTTACGCTAAGCCTTTGAGGATATCATATTCATCAACTATATTAGGCCCTTGGTAGTGCTATTTAGAGCCAAGCGATGGTTATACAGTTTGTTTGATATGTTTGCAGTTGAACATAAAAATTTGAATGTTGCCCAGTAAGGTATGATTAGGTTTTGCCACATTCCTTCCTATCAAGAAAATACATTTCCAACTACATCCATTTTTTGGGGGAAAGAATTGCCATGCCATCTAATCCTGTCGCCTTTGTACAAAACAAAACATCTTGAATAAACAACATCAATGTATAAATGCCATGACATCAACATATAAATGACATGAGAATTGGAGTCAAAATAAGGAAATTACAACCAATTGAAGTCAACTGTGTAAATCGGTTCCCTTTGTATCCTATGATTGGAATTTAAAAAGGGCCTGATTCAACTAGTTTTTTTGTTTGAGAAGCACTGCAAAAGAAGTGAAACTGGAGTAGCCCACAACATTGGTTGCATGAATAGATGGAAAATTCCACGTTACTACAGATATTAGTACAGTTCCAGGAAGCCTCTGTATCGGTCCCTAATTCAGGAATCATGATCGTTTCGCCTTCCGTCTTTGACTTGATGAATCCTTAGCTATGAAAACTTCGAATTGTTCAATATGTCATTTAGACTTTGTGTAAGTGGAAATTTAAATCATCTCGAAAAAAAATGTTATCAAGATTTCCTTCTACTCCTACCATTGATTTTTTTTGTCTTTTTTTTGTATAAACCGTCGATATACAGTTGGATTTTGTCCAGTTGACTAATTCGGATCACCCAGCGTTGGCCCATTTAAGGGGTTAAGAGTTCCCCGCCGCAGGGAGGAGCGGAACGAATGGAGCAAGCTGTTGCTACTTTCTAATTACAAAACATTAGTAGATATCATTAACTGCACGTTTTTATCCTCCCTAAGAAGTTAAAGATATCATTAGACACATCACGAGCCACGCATTCTTTTTATGGTCTCAAATAGCAATGGGGCCAAGAGGCTACATTCCGGTTTTCATCAAACTTACAAGAGAATTAGATCCATTTTTAACACAAAATTTTAAACTAATAAAATAGTTGTACCAAATCTCTTATATATTATAATCCTTAATTTTATTTATTTAATATGGAATTATATTCCTCCACAGCATCCTTAAAAAGGATCAATTAGAGTTTCCAGATATCATACTCATACTTACTTTTAATTCAGAAAAAAAAAAAAGGGTTTCACGTTTATTATAATAATCTCTATAACTAATTTTACAAAACGGTGGATACAGCTTTGGCTTGAAAATTTTAAGAGGCCGTTAAATAGTGTAGTCAACTTTGAAGTGATACTCATTATCATTTATATTCATAAAATTTCCTTTATGGAACTATTGCTGGCATGTTAAATATAATAGTTTTCCATAGATACGTCATGATGATTTTCTTATTTTTATCATCTCATATCCAATTAAAATTTTAAACTAATAAAATTTAGTTATATTTCTATAACTTCTTTCCAAAAATACGACTGGCCATATTATGCATGCGCCAAAATCAGTGATGGACATAATTTATCCTTATCACATTGTATTATCTCAATTAAACTAAATATAACCATGCAAATGACCAAGAATTGCACATATAGAGGCTTTATTAATCATACTGTAATATTCTGACTTATTTAATATCAAAATAAACTTAACCTGGCAGCATAGTGATTAATGATGTAATTTGAGATTACATTAAAGTTAGACCACTTAATTCACAATTAAAATCCCATAAATGTTTGTCCTTTCTCTCTTTTGGGGAGAAAAGGATTTGATCGTGATTCCAATTTCCAGACCTCTTACTTATAAATGCAACGCCTACTGTATAAAATTATCAAAATATTTCTATGGGCCACACATATAACCCTCTGTTTGGCTCCCTTAACTCATTCAGGAAAAAAAGATGTCTGTCATCCTTGAAACTTTCCTCCTCTTGGTGATAACCATCATCTTTTACAGAGCGAAACTTGTGTATTGTTGAGGAATGATTAAGCAACAGACGAGGCAAGCCCAGCTACCACCTGGCCCAGTCCCCTGGCCAGTCATCGGCTGCATTCCTGAGATGCTCCGGCAGAAGCCTGTATTCTGGTGGATCCATGGTCTTATGAAGGAGATGGACATCAACATTGCGTGCTTTCACCTTGGGAACGTGCAGGTGCACTGAAATTGCCTGAGAATTCCCCAAGAAGCCAAGATGCGGTTTTCGCTTCAAGGCCACTCTCTGTTGCCGCCCGCACTTTCAGTGGTGGGTACAAGACTGCGGTCATGTCACCAGATGGTGAGAGTTGGAAGAAAATGAGGAAGGTGCTGACCTTTGAGATCATGTCTCTGGCAAGACATCGATGGCAGCAAGATAAAAGAGCCGAGGAAGTTGATGGCCTAGTCAGGTATAGAGAAGAGATAGTTGCCCTTCTACTTATATGGAGATAAATGAAAAAACAACTTTACTTACCAAAGCTTCTATTTGGTCTATAGATTGATCTAATTTGTAGCAAATGAACCAAAAGAAAAATCGGCACCGGTCCAAGCTATCAATTGACGGACCATAGCTAATCCAATCTGTCAATAATTTACCGTTTTCTTTTTGTATTTCACTTGCACTACCATAATCAATTTCCTTTGTTCATCACTTGTGCAGCCACTTACTTATAGTCAACCTGCATTTTCTGAAAAGTACATTTACTATCAGAGCAAGAGATTTGGGATAGTGAACGTGAGAAAACCATGCCAACAATATCCTGGTAATGTAATCGGGAGACTGATGTTTGATCGGAGATATTTTGGTGACAAGATTATGGAGGATGGAGCTCCATCTTCCATGGAGGAAGAGCATGTGGATGCTATCTTGACAGGGCTTAAGTACCTCTATGCATTTTGTATATCGGACTACTTGCCTTACTTGGCAAGGCTTGATCTAGATGGACATAAAAAGATAATTAATGGAGCGAATAAGACTATTCTCAAGTACCATGATCCTATAATAAAAGAGAGGATCCTAAAATGGAGGGAAAATGATGGTTGTAGTTTTTGAAATGAAAACGAATTAAAAGGGTTTGAGACCCAAGGCTTGGTTGATGTTTTGACTTTAGTCAAGCATGCAGGTGGGAAGCCACTTCTTACACCACAGGAGAACACTGCAGAGACCATGGTACATATGATAACAGTTGCTTCAATTAACTTATATATGCACATACATATATTTAAACATATAAACATATTCATTATAATTTTAAAGTGATTTAGCTGTTTACAGGAGATAATGATGGCAGCTGTGGATAATACATCAAATGCAGTGGAATGGGCCGTGGCTGAGATAATAACCCTGATATTCTTTGTAAAGCAGTGGAAGAACTAGATAGAGTTTTAGGCGACAAGAAACTTGTCCAAGAACAAGACATCCCTAACCTTAACTATATCAAGGCAAGCGCTAGGGAAGCCTTCAGACTCCACCCCATTGCACCTTTCAATGTTTCCTATGTGTCCCTTTCCGATACAATTGTTACAGATTACCATATCCCAAAGGAAAGCCACGTGCTCCTAAGCCGAAAGGGGTTGGGCAAGCCATAACGTTCGGGACAGACCCTTGGAGCTCACGCCAGAGAGGCACCTGCGAGACTGCGATAGTGGAAGTGGGAACTGGTGCTTCTCTGATGAGGTTCTTCTCATAGAGCCTGAGCTGCGGTTCATATCCTTTAGCACAGAGCGGAAAGGCTGTATCGCATGGATCTTGGAACTGCTATGATGATCACGTTGCTTGCCCGGATGATCCAATCATGGATGAACCCACCATAAGTGTCGAGAATCAACCCCAAAGAATCAAGAGATGAGCTATGCCTAGCCGATCCATTAGTTGCATTTGCAGAACCACACCTACCTCTACATCTCTATTCACAGTGAATGAGAAGTAATATATTTATCAGATTGATAGATAAATTAGATTCATATATCAAATAAAACTAATGAAGAAATTAGATCATTTAATGTGTTTCGACAGTTAATTTGACAACAAGAAAAAAAAAAGAGTTTAGACTGAAAAGTCCACGGCTCGGATTTGGTGAACATTTTTTTTTTGTAGTTTCTATGTCTCCCTCGATCAATTGCATAACTTGCATCAGTTTCTGGGGCTACCATAGGATTGACCTACTCTCACGAAGCTACCACTTTCTTATTCCAGATAATTAACTCATGTCCCAAAAGAAGGTTAAATTGGTAGGATGCAGATGATTCAGATCAATCAGCCAATTGTGACAGCTTTCAAGGGACTACAAAGAGATGAAATTGAAGCTACCCCAGTGTATTCGCAGCATAGTGACACCATAATAATCAGCCAAATATTTCAAAAGAACAGTCCAAACTAAACCAAAATACCTCAGAAAACCATTTTTTTTTCCTCTATTCATTTTCAATGAAAATCTTCCAGAATAAATTTTCTTATTTATATTTTGATATCTACCAAAATGAATATTGTCTCCTCAGTCGCGGCGCAAAATCACCATAAAGGAGCACGGACAATATTAGATGTAGTTCACATGGTTAAGCTTCAAGAGCGCATTAGAACTTCGAAACTAATAAAACATTATGTGTTCCTGTCAGTGCGCTTGTATAGCCCTCTGGATCTTTCATGCTTGCATTTCTCGAGGCACTTGAGTTGAAAAGTTCACCTGACCTCATGCAGAGCTAGGCACACTTGTTTATCTTTGTGATCTATGTTTTTCTTGCTTATGTTTCCAATTACAAGCTTGAGTTATGCAGTATCATTTGCCTTGTATCAAGTTTTACACGGTACCTTGGGTTGGAGGATTACTGCTGCTTAGCATATTTGAGTCACTATTTGCGCTAAGAAGTTTCATCCGAAACTACTATCAAAAATTCTCTTTTCATTATGAATTGAATCAATCAAAGGGAAAAAAAATATAATTAGGAGGTTACTATCAATATGAGTCAGATCTTGTCCTTTAGTGCCCAAGAACGACGGACTAACATCTACCAACGAGTGGCTCTAATTTCTTCCCTCTTCTCATGCACAAAGATGATAGCAAAACCTTTGTACGCTGTACATGCGGTCGGAAAAGATGGCTGAAGACAGCGCTATGATTGTTGCCTTACTACTTTTCATGCTGGTGAAGGGTCACTTTGTGCCCGTCCGAGGTTTTCGAACTTGTCATTTTTCACCGACCTAAGATTTCATGCCACAACTGAGTCTAGAACTAGCCAGACTAGACTTACTGAGATGGGTAATGGATATCGAAATATGGCTTAGGTATATTTCAAGTCATGAATGAACATATTCATGAAAATTGGATAGTGTAGTGAATGTGCATAGCTATGTATACATTTTTTATCGGGAGATATGTTTCGAGTTTCCCTAGATTATAGAAAAAATTAAAATCATTATGAAAACTTCAATCATACTAAAATTTCTTAGGTTCTATCTAAAATGTGATATTGTTGTATTTTCTGAAATGTAAGATTTTTGTAAACTTTGCTAAATATAGGTTTATTTCGAACATAAAAACTTTAATAACAACAAGTTAATGTTTTAACTCATTTGATATCAAATTAAACGTACTTTGCAACATAGTAATTACTAACATAGTCTGTAATCAAATTAAGTCCCAATAATCTAAAATGGATGTGTATTGATGGTTAGATTTTAATGTTGGGCTATGCATTTAGATACCATATATTTATACCATCAAACCCATGTTAAGCATGAAATAAAATTGTTGTTTATCTTTTTCATGAAGAAAAATTTTTACCAAAAAATATATCAGTTCTTCTTGATGTTTCCATTTTTATGAGGCAGGCTCCAAAACAATTATTAACTATTATTTTTTATAATAAAAAGAGTCAATGAGCTTATAATAAGATAGAATAAAGATACAAATAAATGGACTGTAGAGCTCCACAAATAATGATCAGACTAAGAATTTATTGATCTCAACTCCAAGAACAATATTACTAGGTTTTATCTATTCTATACCCTAAAGGAACAGGATAGACAATTAGTTATAATTAATTAAAAATTATGATACTAAAAGTATTCTTTTGTTCTAATTTAGAAACAAATTATCTATATGCTAATTGTGAGAAAATCGAATTATAAAAAATATAGTAACATTATCTTTCCAGATTTAAAAAATATAAAGTATCAAAAATTCCAAAATTTTATATTCTAAACATTTTTTAAATATAAAAAAACCTTAAAAAATTCTAAAAAGCCCTAAAAAAA
>CXYZ01006789.1:785790-806174 GCA_900006705.1 Sonneratia caseolaris
TTTTGATTTTGGTGATGTGATTAAGGAGTGTGGGAAAGGTGCTTACGATAAATACTACTTGCATGATGAATTTTTATTTAGAGAAGACAAACTTTGCATTCCTCAGTCTTCTTTGTGTGAGTTGCTCGTTAGGGAAGCACATGGTGGTGGTCTGATGGGTCATTTTGGAGTAGCTAAGACATTTGATGTGTTACATGATCATTTCTTTTGGCCGCACATGAAACGGGATGTTGAAAGAATCTCTAACAAGTGCATTACATGTAAACAAGCAAAGTCTAGGCTGCAACCACATGGATTATATACACCTCTTCCTATTCCTTGTGAGCCTTGGGTTGACATCTCTATGGATTTTGTTTTGGGATTGCCTAGGACTAAGAGGGGGAGAGATTCAATATTTGTGGTTGTTGATAGGTTTTCTAAGATGGCGCACTTTATTGCATGTCATAAGACAGATGATGCATCAAATGTAGCTGATTTGTTTTTCAAGGAAGTTGTTAGATTGCATGGCATTCCTAGAAGCATTGTCTCAACCAGGGATGCGTGATTTCTAAGTTACTTTTGGAAGACATTATGGGGGAAGTTAGGGACGAAGTTAGGGACAAAGTTACTATATTTTACGACGTGCCACCCACAAACTGATGGTCAAACTGAAGCTGTGAATTGGNGAGAAAACTTAGAACTTATCAAGTTTATCTTGTGGCGTTCTACAACTGGACTTATCACTTTGATTCTCTAGCTCGTGGGATTCTTCGTGTGGCGTCCTCCTTGATCTGCAACTTTGGTTCTTGCCTCGTTAGGTAACAGGTCAAAGTTCATTATTTTCAAGCTTGTTCTTTGCAGTTCTTGGGGTTCTTTTCCACATTCGATTTGGGTCTTATTGCAAGTTGGTGACGTTCTTATCATATTTGATATTGGGTTTCAACATGGGTCGGTAAGGATCACGTCAAGATCATGGAGGATGGAACTCCAACTTCCATGGAGGAAGAGCATGTGGATGCCCTCTTTGCAGTGCTTAAATATCTTTATGCATTCTGTATATCAGACTGCTTGCCTTACTTGGCAGGGCTCGATCTTGATGGACATGAAAAGATAGTTAAGCTAGCTAATAAGACCATTCAAAAGTACCATGATCCTATAATAAAAGAGAGGATCCTAAAATGGAGGGAAAACGATGGCCGTAGTTTCCAAGATGAAAATGAGTTGAAAGGGATCGAGACTCGTGATTTGCTTGATGTTCTCATTTCACTCAAGGATGCAAACAGGGAGCCATTGCTTACCCCAGAGGAGATCATTGCAGAGACCCGGGTGTGTAACATAACAAGTGAAACGATTAATTTGGTTCCATTAGTTTCTTCTGTTTGAAGAGTTGAGCGAGGCTTCTTAGCCTGCATGCAATTATGCATATATTGCAGGAATCATACGTCATGAAAAGGATCATTTTTCTCATACCTTTTGGATATTGGAAAATGGTGTATAGTTATTGGTTTAATTATTTCATAGATCACCAATATTGGATGGTAAAGATAAGCCAACAACTCTTTTTTATAAGTAAAGTTTTATATTCAAATCTTATAAATGAAAAATATTCATATTGGTAGAGTTATCATTTTAAAGAGAATTACATGTTCAACCACAGGAGATCATGATGGCGGCAGTGGATAATCCATCTAATGCGGCGGAAGGGGCCATGGCTGACATGATTAGCAACCTTGAGATCCTTAACAAAGCTGTGGAAGAACTAGACAAGGTTGTGGGGAAGGAGAGGCTTGTGCAAGAACAAGACATCCCTAAACTTAACTACATAAAGGCTTGTGCAAAGGAAGCCTTCAGGCTCCATCCGATAGCACCCTTCAATGTCCCCCATGTGTCCATGTGTGATATAATTATTGTGGCGGGCTGCCATATCCCGGAGGGAAGCCACGTGCTCCTCAGCCGAATGGGACTTGGCAGAAACCCTAAGGTCTGGGACCGGCCCCTTGAGTTCAAGCCGGAGAGGCACCTCCAGATCGAACAGATTCAGTTCACTGAACCTGACCTACGTTTCATATCCTTTAGTAGAGGCGGGCGGGGTTGCATTGCCATGGAACTTGGGACTGCTATGACAGTCGTGTTGCTCGCCAGGATGGTCCATGGATTTTCATGGACGAAGCCACCGTGCATGTTGAAGATCAACCTTGAAGAATCAAGAGATGAACTATGCCTAGCCGATCCATTAGTTGCATGTGCCGAACCTCGCCTGCCTCTGCATCTTTACTTGCAGGGGTCGATAGGTTGAGGCATAATACATTTATAAGGCAAATAGATCAATTACGTTCATACGTGAACCAAAAAAGAAGAAATTAGATCAATTAGTGTGTACTGGCAGTTAGTCTGACAAGATTAAGGGAAACATGGACATACCATGTTTGGATTGAAAAGTTAGCAGCTCGCATTGGTGGGGTTTTCGCTCTGTCGATCGGTTGCATAACTTGCATTTAATTTAGGGAAAATTACCGTATAAATATTATATGTTTACTATATTTTGCACTTAAATTCTACATATTTTATAATAACTCTTTTAATTCTATTTTTTCAGTTCCATTATATGTTTTTGTCAATTCCCTCAACCTCCATTAGTGCTTATTCAACGTGGCTCTAATGACATCATTTTTTAATAACGTGGTCATTAGTTGTCCTATAAGGCATGCCACATAGAAAACATAATATTATTTTCAGCTTTCGAAAAATAAATAAAAAAGAAAATTCAGTTAAAACCCCTAAATTTGTTTAATGACGGTAACATTTCTCCAACCTTCTCTCAATTTTCTCCCAAATTTCTTTGCATAGTGGTATGTCACGTAGGACAACTAACGGCCACATTATTAAAAAATAACATCATTAGAGTCACGTCGAATAAGTACTAATGGAATTAATTGAATGGACCAAAACAGGTCACGGAATAGAAGAAATAAGACTAAAAGAACCGTTTCAAAATATGTCGGACTCAAGTATAAAAAGTAGTAAATATATAAAACTTATACTATAATTTTGCCATTTAATTTATCGTGCCACAATTAGATTCAATTACTTAAGAAGTTATACCTTTTCATTCCAAAAACTCTTGTGTAGTCCTTCCCCACCTAATCATCGACCCATTTGGCATGGAAGAACTAATAAAATCTTGCCATCTAAGATAATACTTCACTGTATTAACTTACAAAATTAATTGTAGTTAGAGTTATTTTTAAAATAATAATAAATGCAATTTTTTATCTCTCTTTCATTTTTTTTAAAGATTTGGAAGGAGTAAAAAAGTTGTTACTTAATATAAAAAATATATTCCATCTCTCATTATTTTATTATGATAAAATCTTTATAATGATAAAGATTTTATGAGATTTCACTACTAGACATTTGTCTATTTTTGAGGAAAATGACCACTGCAAANTGGAGAAAGGCGTCAGAAAAATTTTCGAAGAAATGAAAGACAACGGGCAATTTTCTAGAGATAGTAGCGTAGAAATCTGTTGAAGTTTTCCAAGATGTTTCTGACAATATAGATTCAATTGGTAAAGTCATTTTGAGAGAAAAAAAAAACCTTGGAAAATCTCTCAATAAACATTCTACAGGATTTTCAACAATGAGGCTTCTATTGGAAGAAGCTTTCAAGAAATTTGTTTCTTGGAAATTTTTTGAAACTTTTCAAGAGATTTTTTACAACAAAAATTTTCAACATATTTTACTATCCATTACAAATCCATCAGGAAAGTCCACCAACACATTTTTTATGGAATACTTTTCCTTGGAAAATCTATTGGAAAACTTTATAAATAACCCCACATTTCACTTATTTCCCATTTGCCAAAAACACAACTCACTCATTTTCCTCTCTTGCTACTTGGTACTATCCTTTGTATTTCACCATTCTATCTCTTCTTCCTTGAGCCTTCCTTGAGCCATGATGCATTTTAGAAACCCCCTCCACTGATGGAGCTCATAGGTGACAATAGCCACCCTCTCCAATCATGCATGGGCATGACAAACCCCTTCCACCTATGAGGTTGACAAACCCTATCCACACATATCTTCTTGCTAACTCTTCTACACATATCTTTAGGTATATATATTGTTCTTCTATTTTTATTGAAAGCTGTTTAGTAACTATTTTAGGTTGTTACTTGTAGTGTCTTGCTATAAAATTGATATGGTATGGATTGTTTGTAAAGTTGAGTGTATTTGTGCTTATAATATTATAGGTGGAGGGACAACTGCATAAATTATAGATGTATAATTGATTGTATCCAAAATATGGAGGTATTTGACAATAGTTTCTTGATGGTGTTGAGACTTTCATAACTCATGCTTGCACTCTACCTTATTATGTAGAGGAAGGAACTATCAAATGTCCTTGTGTAAGATGACGTAAGCTTGGAAAGTTGTTATTGCCAAATGATGTAAAAAGTCACTTGTACAACTAGGAGTTCAAGGGAAAATATTGGCATTAGAGGGGGGATCATGGAGAGAAATTTCCATCTAAAATTGTTATGAGGTATAATATTGAGCATGGTACTACTCATAGTTCTACTAGTATGGAATATGAACATCCAATACAATAGTACAGTTTTATTATATTTGATGCTGTTAGATAGGAGTTTGGTCCTAATTTTTATGTCAATCACGATACATTTTCACAAGATCAATATAGTCATGATGCCCCATTTGCTAGTACCTCATATAAACACAAACAGAGCTATGAACAAAACCCCAATGAAGATTACCGATAATTTTACTATATATTACAAGAGTTAAAGAGGCTATTATATAGGGTTGTGAGTAGCATTCAGCTCTATCATTGTCAATGCATTTGATGAGTATCAAGTTAGACTGGAACATGTTTGTTGATGTAATGGATGAGATACTTTGTGTCTTTGGTGAGTGTATTCCATTCAATGCTACAATTTCAAGATCATTCTATGAAGCGAAGAAATTAGTATCTAGACTTGCGCTTATGTCAAAGAAGATTGACTATTGTGCAAATGGATATATGCTATATTACAAGGAGACAAGTGATTTTAATTGTTGTAAGTTTTGTAATGCGTCAGGAAACAAGCCATGATGGGCAAGTGGGAGGAGCAACATTGGTCCATGTGAAAATGATGCATTATATGTCATTGATTCTATGTTTGAAGAAGCTTTTTGTGTCAATGAGTTGAGCACCCTTCATGTCGTGGCATTATGACCATAGAAGACCTGATGGGATCATGTGTCATCCTTCTAAAGACAACATATGGAAGGATTTCAATAATTTACATCCCAATTTTGCCATCAATCCCCTAATGTTAAACTTGGTTTGTGCACAAATGAATTTAGTCCATTCAGTCAGGAGTCTTCACCTTATTCATGCTGGCCTATTATTATGGCCCCGTACCATTTGCCTCTTGAAATGTGTTTATGTTGTTGATGTGCATCATATCTAGCCCAAGGAATCCAAAACAAGTTATCGATGTATTCTTACAACTACTTATTGATGAATTACTTATATTATGGGAATCTGATGTAAGTAAATATAATGTCTCCAAGGAAGCAAATTTTCATATGCGGGCAGTGTTGATCTGGACTATAAACGATTTCCTTGCTTATGGTATGTGTCAGGGTAGTCAACAACAGGCAGTTTGGCTTGTCCACATGCTAGGGATCTAGTAAGCATATCAACTATGATGTGGTAGGAAGCTATGTTGGTTCGAATGCCATCACAAACTTCTAGATGTGGATCATTCTTATCGTCAAAATATTGTTAATTTCATGAAGAGAATGATGGAGATAGACCCTCCACCACCACCATTCACTTCAAAATGGGTACAGGACATTGTTTGTCAATTGCCTAATATGAATGAGACCAATCCTAATAATATATTACTTAGTTTTGGATCCACCCTTAACTAAAAGAAACAAACTATATTTTGGGAATTGCCTTATTTGAAGGATCCTACCTTACATCATAATTTAGGTGTCACACACATTGAGAAGAATGTATTTGATAATATCTTTTACACTGTCATCAATGTGAAAGAAAGGACGAAAGATAATGTAAAGGCATAATAAAATTTATTAGAGTATTGTAAGTGACTCGAGCTTCATCTTATTAATAATGATAACAATTATTGGATATTACCAACAACAACAACAATGTATGTATTATTATTGGAAAAATGAAGAAATGTAATCAGTTGAATCAGAGATCTTCAAATGTCAAATAGATATTCATCAAATCTAGCTAGATGAATTGAAGGAATCAATGACAAGTTCATTGGGTTAAAAGTCATGACTGTCATGTTTTCATGTAGTAGCTCCTCCCAATTGCTTTTAGAAAAGTGCTAATCATATTTGAAAACCGTAGTTCAAACTTAGCAAATTCTTTAAAAATTTGTGCTTCCCAACATTAAGCCTTGAAAATCTATATGAGTTGAAATATTCTGATTATTCCATATAAGTTGGAGAGAATCTTCCCACATGCATTCTTTGATGTGATGGAGCATTTACATGTCCATCTTTTTGATAAAGCTCATCGAGTTGGCCTAATACAATTTAGTTGGATGTATCCATTCAAGAGGTATGTTCTTACGATGAATACTATTAAAATGTTTACACTTTACATTCATGTATGTAATTAATGTATATTTGCCAATTTACAAATATATTGGAAGGTTGAAAAGGTTAATCAAACAAAAGTCAAATATCAAGGGGTCAATTTGCAATGCTTACATTTGTCGTGAAACTATTAATTTCTACTCGTATTACTTTCATTATAATGTGGTAACTATACCTATTTGGGTTTCACGTAATGATCGTAGTCAATTACAACAGACAACTTGTGCTTCATTGTCAAAGTTCAATCAGCGAAGGTGCCCATTAAGACCATTCAAGAGAAGGTGTTTGAACAATGCTAAGTTTGCAACAGCTCATTTACATGCCCTCCTAAACTATGAGGAAGTGAAACCATTTTTCACTTATGTTTATCCTATATGATGTGAAAAACCTGCTTTAACATTGGATGGTATCATTTGTAATCTTATTCAAATAACATTATTTCTACAATGTTTTTCATCTTTCAAATGATTATGCTAGTCAAGCTATGGAATCTAATTTTGCATCATGGTTTATAAATTATGTAAGTCCCATATCACTTATTTTCATGAACAATCATATAATATTTATGTATATATCTATGGCTTACGCATAATCATTATAAATTTTATGTGACAAACTCTTTTGATGGTATAACTATTTAGTTGTTGCAAGAGTTGTAATGGGGACCCAACTGATAAATAACTACCTAGTAGTAATATTTTTTTAATATTTACAAATTCTCTATAAGAGCTATGTAGGTAAGGAAACAATAAACAGTAGTATATGGGTGATGAGTACATATAGTAATAGCTTTGACTAGCAAGATTATTTTGGTGTATTGCATAAAGTCATTTAGTTAGATTATTCATGATCCACTTCAAATCAAGTGGTATTATTTCGTTGTCATTGGTTTGACCCAACAACATGAAGTGGTATTCAAAGCATGCACTCAAAATATAACATCATTGAGGTTAAGTGTTATAGCACATATTGAGCTTATGATCCATTCATCATTGCTACACAATGTAGACAGGTATATTATGTTCCTTATCTAACAAACATTAGTGATTAGAGAAATTAGTTGGGGGTTATCAAAATTAGAAGTAGTCGAATTCAAATCATAGATTTATTTGAATTAGCATACCAAAATGAGGACATGTCATATCCAATAGGTGTGTCTTCCAACAAAATGAGAGATCATTTGGTTGACAATAGCAATTCCCTTGAAGAAGTGTATGATGATCAATAAGATAGGCTCCCCTCCAATAACATGTACATTTTTTTCATGAAACTTAAATTTATAAACTAATATCATCATCTTATATTTTTCCCTTTGAATTAGTAGATAGAAATTTGTAGCATAAATAGTAATCTTCATCTTAAAGAAAATCATATCCTCATATTTGTTAATTTTTTTAATCCTTTTTATTTTTTTAATTTTACAAATAATTCAAATTGAACACCAATGCAAATCAAAATCATATTCTTCATTACAATCTTTGTACATTCATGTAAACTGTCAAAAATTCCTAATATATCATATAATATCTACCTAGGGGTGATTGTATCAAACTAAAAAGATTTTCCTACGATTTTCAAAATTTTTAATCTTTTTGGAATGTCAACATTAAAATCTGGCGCAATCTTTCTCCTACCATGCAACCTTACTGTAGTGACCCATACCATACCATCTCCTCACACTAAGATCCCATCATATTGAGATATCATCTCTCTCCTACAAACTTACTTTTTGGACACTCTCCCAAACACTAAGATCCCATCATATTGAGGTATCATCTCTCTCCTACGAACTTACTTTTTGGACACTCTCCCAAACATCTTCCTCCTCTAGCATGCCTAAACAACCATCAATTGCAACTATTGAGCTATGATGCCCATGAACTACGACTACTAAGTTGCGATTACTGTGGGCTATGACTGTTACGATTACTGTGGATGATAGGGTATGGATCAAAATTGAGCTTGCAACTATTGAGCTATGATGCCTTTGGACTGCTGAGTTGTGAATCTTATGGACTACCACTACCAAGCTACGATGCCCCAACTCCTATGGACTATGATTGTTAAACTGCAACGAACGTGGACTATGACTGTCGCAATACCTGTGGACTATGACTGTTGCAACTCCCGTATACTGTGACTACTAAGCCATGATGCCCCAACTCTTGTGGACTACAACAGTTGTGAATTGTGACTATGGCAACACCCGTGGAATGCAATTGTTGTGACTCCCATGGATTTTGTTTCAGTCAGCTTTATGCTTCTTGCTTAATTCTCTACAACCTGTTATGTAGTGGATGATATATTAGAAAGCCTTGTTGTCTAGAGAAAAAGGCACTATAAAATTACCTTAGTCAATCCCAATCCTAAGGTAAATATGACGACACTTTAGTTTTATATGTTTTATCTCTCTTTAGTGTTAAATGCAAACCATGTTATACCATTCGGAAAGCTTTCCAATACAATTTAAAGGGCATGAATTCAACATGCATGAGTATCCATAATTCTCAATTTTATTGGCGTAAACCATTTACTTGTGTTGTGCCATCACAATTATCAAATTCAATAATAGATTCTCGAACGTTGAGAGTGGAACTTAGTGATTTATTTCTTTGGCAATGGCTTTGTAACCATTGTCTTGCTTTTATCTTATTTTAGGGTACTATAAATTATTGCTCTGGCCTTGTAACTACTAGTTCTTCTTCTCCTATAAACCCTAATATGCTTGGTACTTCACTTCTTCCATCATTGCAATCTATTCCACAATAGAACACCATTCAAAGTGCAAAACTTTCTTGTGATAGGAGGAGATCATCAAACTTATCAAGAGCATTGAGCAAAAGTCTAGTTCTTTCTTCAAACTTGTAGGTTTTTTATTATCTTTTTTCATGAGCAGGATTTCTTTTAATTTTGTTCATTAATTATTATTATTGAAACAAGGAAGCACATAGAATCTACCAAGGTCAGTACAATTGAGTTTATGCAAGTAAAAATCATTATTCATTCTTTTAGCACATCTTTGGGGAGTTTTTTTCTATCAATTTTCTTGATCCCTCATGTATCACTTCTTCCTAGGTGTATTTGTGTTTGAAGAACAACTTTCACATAAAATAACTTCTCACGAAAATTCACTTGCTAATAGTGAATCTACTAAGTCTAATGGGATTTTCGTAGAATGTATTGGTTGGGAAAATGTGATAACTAGCAAACATCACCTACTTCATTGAGCATAAGCGATATGTTTACAAAGCTTACATTTTAAGTTTTGTAATTGTGTTGTGAGAGTTGCTAACTAGGAAGGTGATACATTTTTAGCAGTTTTTCACCTTTGACTTTATCATGAATGTAGATTCAGCTGCATTGACACATGTATGTTCATCAATCTTTCTAGCTTTCTTATGAGCATTTGACCCCACTACAAGCAACCATTAGAGTGGTCAAAAAGGTAAGTATTTCATTTTCAATAATCATCCATCAGTAGTTCTATAATACTATATATGCTCTCCACTTGCAATTCGAATGGTAAATAAAGTAGAAATTAGCTAGCAAGTAGAAAAGGATATGGCTAGATCGTAACCACATTGATGAAAGAGGCAGACTTTTAGTATCACCAATGCTTATTTGGCAAGCAGAATAGCAAAAGTACATATAACAAACAAGAAGTTCAATCTTGAAGTTAAATGAATAGTGTGCAAGAGAATCCTCAAACCTGGACGTTGACATCCTATGGAGGTAGTCTGATTTATTACAAATAACTATATATGAATTTGTCCATTATAGAGAACGAAATTAGATATGTCAAACAAATAAGATTACTATCACTTTGACGTAATTAAGTGCACAATCTAGCAGTAACATGGAAAGGCCAAGGTACTTCTCCAATCAACTAGTTTTTTTATGGAGTGGACCAAGGTTAATCTAAATTTTAATCCTTTTATTTTAATGTAGATGTCAGAAAATAGGGGCAACAAAAGAAGCAAATCAGTTCACCCTCAGATAATAGTAAAAGTTCAAGAACTTGAACACCATTGGATGTAGATTAACTAAGGCACCCTACGCAAGGCAATTAGAACCAAATTCAAAATCAAGGGACCAACAATAGGTCATTCTTGATATGGGAGGGGAGGTATGAGTAACGGATTTATGGAAATATTTCTTCATTCGAGTATAAAATGTGACTCTCATGATATTAGTGCAAATATCATGAGTCACATTTTATAGGTGTGAACCATCCCACTAACCTTGTGGTATATACATTGATCCATAATATTCTCTTCAAAATTGAATGAAGAGATAGTATGGTGAACTTTGAAGTGTCATTGGTATGAGGCCTACTTTAATTTGTATATAGACTTCCTAAGCATGCACACCAAATGCTCACCATTCTAGAGAGAAATCCTTTAGGTTATTTCATATAAACCTCCTCACAACAAGCTCCTCAACGGTTTCTAATAATATTGAAGGAATGGATCTACAAGATTATTGTCAACTACTTGTGGAATCTTACTAATCGAGTGTTTTGCACTGACCTGTGCAACTATGAATGACAATTAGTCTTTCACTTGAACTAGGAGTTTGTGCAACCAAATGAGTATTCATAAATTTAAGTTTCATGTCTAATCACTCCCACTAATCAAAGTCATTCTCAAGAAATTTTGCATTCCTCAACTTCGTAAATCTAGTGTTACGGTATGGATTGTAGAATTCATAACAAGTGGACTATTTAGCATATTCTATGAAATAGCCACTTATAGTCCTTGGGTCCATAATTCTTCTTGATTTCTACCTTATTTTAGTTGGATAAGCCCACATGCATTCCATCATAGGATCAGGAGGCTATAAGTTCAAAGACTTATGGGGGTTACAAGACACATTCAACCACTAAATTCCTCTCATTCTTTCAAGCCTAAAGTTGTTCTACATTAGAGAAGACTCGTTGCTACGTAGAGAAGATTCGAGGCAATTCCAACATCTTGAGTTACGCTAACCGCAAGAGATGGGAAGACTATTTCTAGATTTGTTTTCTTCTTCTTCTTCTTCTCATTCAATCAATTGTATTACAACTGAGACCTTACTTAAATTAAGCTAAATGAAGTTGAAAAACCTAGGTTTCCATTATATTGAGTGTTTTTTGTACAATTGTGTTCTTTTTCTTTTGATGTTTGTTTTCGTTTGCAACTCTTTAATTATTGCTTTGGTTTAGCTTAGCTTGAGTGCTACTAACTAGTGCTTAGTGGTGTAAAATTCCATGGTGGTAACACTTTTGATCGATTGAATTACAATTGATAACAAACTTTAATTGGGACTAGGTGAAGTCGTGAACTCTAGGTTTCATTTGGATATTAGTTGAATTTTGTGCATTTTTTCCTTGTTTCCTTTATTTTATTTTCAAGTTCTTTCATATATCAATATTGAATAGGTGCGGCTCAGAGTGATTATAAGGATTCAATACTTAGTGAGTTGCATTTTAAATTTTCATGGAAACAATCTCGTATTAATATACTATATTATTTGTTTGATACGTACACTTACATGTTCTTATAAGGTCAAACTTTTTTTTATTTGGTTGAATGTGGGATCATATATCTCAACATCCACTCTCACATAACAACGTGGTCTACCTTGCAATGTGTCATTAAACACCCGCCCTCAATAACTGTCTATAAGTCAGGTATTTTTCTTCAAATTTCAAACGAGAAGAATAATTGGTCACAAACCGGGTGATTTTCTTCCATACTTGGACTTAATGTCAATTAACCACGAGCCGAGCTTTTGAACTCAAGTCAGGCAAGATGCAAGCCACTGGCTCTGATACAATATTGAATTTATTGTGAGTTCATGAGAGATTGAACCCGTTTCTACCTAAAAAACTAAGCTGATAAGTGGTGATGCCCAACTTTCATATAAGGTCACAATTTTTTTTTATTTGGTCAATATGGAATCATATATTTCAACCATTATAAATTGATTGCAACAAGTTTGTGAATTCACAATGAAATATAGAAAGATACACACAAATTATGGAAGGTATCTCCCGTAGATCATACTTCCTTTAAATTGCCCACATAAAGATACTAAATAATTAGATGTAGGAGAAAGAGGGTTCGATGTAGTGACACTGCTCTCGACTTAATAATTAAGAAGTTGTGAGTTTAATTCTTGTTGTGGGACTCTATGTACCCCTTTATTCCATCCCCACTTCTACTATCCAATTTTAGGCTCATGGACCTCATATGTAATCGAAAAAAAAATAGATGTAGAAATTTTTAAAGCTGTAAAGATCTTGAATCTCTACCCCGATGACATCTTGTCCCCCATAAAGGATGCTATGTTTTTTGTTAACTATTAAAGGATATCATCTACTTTTGGTAGGATATCCAAATGAGAAAATAGCTTGAACACTAATAATGTGTCATGTGAAATCTCCTTTTTGGATGCCTATTTTTTGCTGGGAATTTAGCTCTTCCCACATATGATTTTCATTTTGGAACTTTGCTTGTATGTTAGATATAATAGTTCCAAAATCATATAATTGTCTCGTATCCAATTAAAATTTTAAACTAATAAATAACTATATCAAGTTATATATCTATAATTATTTTTTCCACAATATGAATGGCGATAATATAGACGCGCCAAAAGTGACAAACGTCATTTATCTTTATGATATTGTATTGAACAGACTTCCATGATACCAAGGCCTTCTGCTTTTGCATATTAAACATCTTTCCTCAATCTCAATAAGAGATTGAACTCATACCTATCTAAAAATTTAGATAGGTGTTCAATGGTACTCAATATTTTGATAAAAACCCAAAATCATCTTCTTATAGGCTAGTGCGGCACAAACATCCATTAAAATTTCAAGTAAAATGATTTAAAAATAATGATATTTTTCCGTATTTTCTAAAATATACACAACATTCAGTATTCGTCTAAATAAACATCATATTACTTGTTATTCCACAAAATGTCACAAGTACTAACAACAATAATTTTTCTATCAACCACCGACGTGACAAATCCATATGCGCTCACCCTTAATATATGGTAACTTACAATAGACAAAATGTTTAATGAGTACTAATATATGTGTTATTTGATGAATAAACTATTAAATATCATGAATAAATAGGTTAATTGAATTTTATTTATATTTTAAAGAATTTTTAAAAAGGTAATGATTTTTAGGGACTTTATCCATTAAAAGTGCCTATTAACCTTGTTTACCATCGATAAGGATGGCCGAAGAAAGCTCTACAATTGGAGTTGGGTTTTTTTTTTATTTCTTTATTCAACGTCTATGCATCAATTAAAAGGTTACATGGGTAGGTCCTGCAATACATACAGCCCGTAAATTTCCAAAGTAATTCCTAGTTGACACAACTTGTGAGCATGTTTATTTGATTTCCTGTTTCTCCAAATACATTGCCATTCATCAGAAGAATCTAGAACACTTCTAATGTGTTCATAACCAATGCGTTGATTTCCCATCCGACATCTTCTCCTTTTGTTAATGCCCTAACAGCCATTAGAGAGTCGTATGCGATGCAAATCTTCCTCCAATTTTCAGTTCGTGTCAAATCTGCTGCTAGCAGAATAGCCTTCATTTCTGATTGTAAAGGTAAGTAACATATGTCCTTCCGAGTCCATGAGAGGTTGATTTTCCCTTCCTTGACTGCAATTCCTGCCAAACTCCTCGCATTTTCCTTCCAAGCCGCATCTGTGGAGATGCACATCCAATCCCACCCTTCCAAAATTGTTTTTCTCAATTAGACCAAACTATTACCATACAAATGACCAAGAATTGCACATATAGAAACTTTACTAACCATACTATAATGCTCTAACTTATTTAGTATCAAGTTAAACTTAACTTGGCAATATAGCAATTAGAGATACCAAAATTTATGACAACTTACTTCCAATGGTAATAATGGATATGTATTGGTTATTAAACATTAAAGTCCCATAAAAAGGATTTTTTTTCCCTGTTCCTCTTTTGGTGAGAAAGGATTTCATCGTGTTCCAACTTTCAATCCTCTTCATTATAAATGCAACTCCTATAGTATAAAATTATCAAAATATTCCACTGGCTATACATATAACCCTTTGTTGGCTCCTTTTACACATTCAAGAAAAAATATGTCTATCATCTTTGCAACGTTCCTCCTCTTAGTGATACCCATAGTATTTTACGTGGCCAAAGTCGTGCTTTGTCAAACAATCACCAAGCAACAGACGAGGCGAGCTCAACTACCACCAGGCCCAGTCCCCTGGCCATTCGTTGGCTGCATTCCTGAGATGCTCCAAAAGAAGCCTGTATTCCGGTGGATCCACGATCTCATGAAGGAGATGGAGACTGACATTGCATGCTTTCGCCTAGGAAACGTGCACGTCATCCCAGTGACTTGCCCTGAAATTGCTCGAGAGTTTCTCAAGAAGCAAGATGCGGCTTTTGCATCTAGGCCGCTGTCTGTTGCAGCTCACACCCTCAGTGGTGGGTACAAGACTGCGGTCATGACACCAAACGGTGAGATCTGGAAGAAAATGAGGAAGGTATTGGCCTCAGAGATTGTATCTCCGGCAAGGCACCGACAGTTGCAAGAGAAAAGAGCCGAGGAAGCTGATAATCTAGTCAGGTATAGTGTGGAGATAGTAATTCCAAGTACTTATGTGTTGATAAATAAATAAAAATATCTTTGCATACCAAAGCTTTGGTATACACCGTGCTCCAAATATATGGACCATAACTAATCCAGTTTTCAATAATTTAATGTTTTCATTTGTAATTCACTTGCATTACTACAATCGATCTCCTTCATTCATGCACTTGCTCGGTCACTTGCTTATAGTCAAGCTACATGCTCTGATAGGTACATTTACTATCAGAGTAAGAAACTTGGCAGAGTGAATGTGAGAACCGCATGCCAACACTATTCTGGAAATGTGATCCGAAGATTGACATTTGATCGGAGATATTTCAACGAGAAGGTCATGGAGGATGGAGCTCCAACTTTCATGGAGGAAGAGTATGTGGATGCTCTTTTTACATCACTGAAGTACCTCTATGCATTTTGCATATCGGATTACTTGCCTTACTTGGCAGGGCTTGATCTAGATGGACATGAGAAGATAATCAAGGAAGCTAATAAGACCATTCTCAAGTACCATGATCCTATAATAAAAGAGAGGATCCTAAAATGGAGGGAAAATGATGGTCGTAGTTTTCGAAATGAAGACGAATTGAAAGGGATTGAGACCCAAGACTTCCTTGATGTTCTGATTTCACTCAAGGATGCAGATGGGAAGCCATTGCTTACACAACAGGAGATCACCGCAGAGACCAGGGTACCTAAGACAACATGTTGCTTCAATTAACTTATACATGCATATATATATATATATTCAAATATATAAATATATAGATTATAATTTTAAAGTGATTTAGCTATTCAACAACAGGAGATCATGATGGCAGCGGTGGATAATCCATCAAATGCAGTGGAATGGGTTATGGCTGAGATGATTAACAACCCTGATATTCTTAATAAAGCTGTGGAAGAACTAGACAGAGTTGTAGGCAAGGAGAGGCTTGTCCAAGAACACGACATCCCTAAGCTTAATTATATCAAGGCATGCGCTAGGGAAGCCTTCAGGCTCCATCCATTTTCGCCCTTCAATGTCCCCCATGTGTCTCTTTCCAATTCAATTGTTGCAGGCTACCATATTCCAAAGGGAAGCCACGTGCTCCTAAGCCGAATGGGATTGGGTAGAAACCCTAAGGTTTGGGACAAACCCTTGGAGTTCAAGCCGGAGAGGCACCTGTGGAACTATAACAGTGGACGTAGCAGCCAATCTATCTCTGGTGAGGTTCTTCTCATAGAGCCTGATTTGCGATTCATATCCTTTAGCGCGGGGCGGAGAGGCTGCATCGCCATGGATCTCGGAACGTCTATGACAATCATGCTGCTTGCCAGGATGATCCAAGGGTTTTCATGGATGAAGCCACCAGACATGTCGAAAATCAACCTCAAAGAATCAAAAGATGAGCTATGCCTGGCGGATCCATTAGTTGCATGTGCGGAGCCTCGCTTGCCTCTACATGTTTATCCACAATGAGTGGAGGATAACACATTTATAAGATAAATAGCTCGATTAGGTTCATATGTCAAATAAGACTAAAAAACAAATTAGATTACTTAATGTGTTTTGATGGTTAATTTTATAAAACGTTAACAAATAAAAAAGGGGAGACATGTCTGGGGCTCAGATTTGGCAAAAGTTTTTTGTTGTTTCGTTTCTCCTGGTGGGATCAATACCACAAACCCATTTGATGTAATTAGAGTTAATCATATTAATAAAATACAAAAGTGAGGCAATTTAATTATTATATATTACATATTTTAATTTTGATAATAAAATTCATAGCTATAGCGATGATTTTACAACCATGATGAGATCATATATGTAAGATCTAAAATCACATGAGTCTTAGTTTTAAATTATTCCCAATCATAGGACATTGGGTAAAGGATAAGTGATCCAATAAAACTAATATACTCATTATATGTTCTATGATAGATATACCTAATTCACAAATTTTTTTATGAGTCATTAAATGTAAAAGTATATATGCTCATTATAGAATAAATTTAGTAAACTAACCCAATTAAGAAAAGCTTAGTTGATACTTATACAAATGTCAATAGACAATTTCTTAGGTGATAAAAGGTGTAAGTGGTCCTTGAACCTAATACTACCATAAATATCTTGTAATTATTAAGTTGTTGTTGTGATCCATTCCTTAACATGACTTTATGAGACATGTATAGGTAATGAAACTTTTATAAAGGTGAGTGGGTAATTAACAACGAATTGATTACTCATGGTAAGAGGAGAGTATATCTATCTTATTTGTTTTGTTAAGTGCCGACTTGAAAAATATCTAGCCGAAGTTGAATATAAAAAATCATAATAGAATTTTTTATATTCCATAGGTAAGTTAGATACTAGAAATTTGTCATTTATATAAATAAGTATTGATATTTGACATATTATCTATATCATGTCTTACTCGGAATATTGTACTGACAAAATATTAAATTACATAGAAACTAATAGCTGAGAAGTGTCTAATTCTATTGATTGAAATCTTCATGATCCTGTATTCATAATGTGAGTTCAACGGATATGGCTTACTCAAAATGAGAGGAGTGGACCATATACTTGTAGTACGAAAATATTACATCATATCAAGAAATATTCCCTATGATACACTGTCAAAGACTGATGCTAATACGCCCCCTCAATCTGTTGGAGGTGCAGACACAGATAGATTGGCACAATGTGAACGAAAGTTAGATATGGAAACATTCTTCGTGAGGATATCTGCCAACAGTGATGAAGTGGAAACATATTTGACCATGAGATCCCCTCGAGCAAGACGCTCACAAATAAAGTGGTAGTCCACAACAATGCATTTGCTTCGATCATGCTGTATGGGATTCGCTACAATATATGTGGCACTAACGTTGTCGCAACAGGTAATGATGGGACTGAGCAATTGAAAATCGTTGTCAGAAAGTAACTGTCAAAGCCATAGCGTCTCAAGAAACACAATATTCTGCTCCATGAGTCTCTTTGTACTAGACCTAGAAGCTCCTTACTTGCTGCTCGAAGACTTGTTAAAAGGGTAGATCGAGAGGGAATCCCGAATTCCCTCTCAAATGATTAAGTAAGAATATATTTGAGATAAAAGAAGAGGAAGAAGAAAAAGAGAAGAGAACCTCCCCCAATTGTCAATTTGTGTTTATACAATGGAAAGGAATGGATGGATATAGAGTAGTGGACCCTCTCTTGGTTACCTCCCCATTACTACTATACCTTATACTCCTTAATTTTATAGTAGTTATAGAGGTAATCGTGTGTGACTATTAGATTTTTCTTGCTTGACATGCATGTGGCAAATATGGGCCATGCGTAAAGGTCCATGAAGAGTTATAACATAATTACAAAGGCTTCATAATTTCGAGATTCTCATAACATATTTAGATGTCTAGAACATTTTTCTTTATAGAATAGGATATTTTCCTATATTTTCTTGATTACTTTCCCAAGGAATTGAAAATCCATATAATCAACATGAAATTGCAGGCTATCCATTGCTCTGGATACGACTCATCCTCCTTGGGTCTCTTGATGGTGCCATCAATGAAACCCAACTTATTCTTCGTGCATACGGTACTGTGCATCACATGGGATCAAGTGAGATAATTATTTTCATTCAACAAACACGAAATTAAGACATTTTCAAGACTGTCCGAACTGCCAGAACATGGGCTGATGGTAATGTGGAGGAGGTTGCTGAGTTGATTGGTTTGGCCATGGGAGTGGTCGTGTGGTGAAGCATGTATTAAACGTGAAATGCAACGGTCGAATGGAAATTGTATCAATATGATATCATATCAAATATTACATGGTGCTAAAAAGCTCATCCTAATTTACTCATATTAATATTAAAATATTATACAATGGTGGAAGTCTAATAGGTTCCAAAAAAATAGGGAAAGGAATCAAGAAAATAAAGGAAAACATTCTATCCTAGACATATGAATATATTACCAAAATCCCTAAATTATGTGTTAGAGATAATATTTAGCCCATTAAAAAATGAATTGGTTGATAATAATATCGTATATTTATCTTAGTGGATGATTTTAGGATATGATAATATTTTATAAGAATATATTCATATATCCTAAGATTATCATTCTTTTATTTAGTTAATTTTTTGAACTTATAAATGGACAAACTATTTTGTGTATTCCTTGAGTTTAGAGGTTATAATAATACTCCCGTGGTTTCGGTTTATTAACCACCATGTATTTCTATTGCTGTCAAATTCGATCAAATCCTTATAGTCAATTTTCAAAATGTAAGATGTACATTTCACTGTATTATATGCTTATCTTAAGAGAAAGTATTAGTAATAATATTTAGTATATTTGATAGTAATATCATATATATTATTTACCTCAGTTAACTATTTTATCATTTGAGCATATTTTATAAGAGTATAGTCAGATATCGTAATATTATCATTTTTATTTAATTAATTATTTGAGCCTATAAATAGTGAGCCATCAATTATATTTGCTAAATTCAGGTGTCATAATAATATTTTCATAATTTTAGTCTCTTAATCATTTCATATTTCTATTGTCCCTACTCTCCTCCTATTATATTTGAAAACTCAGCTTATATAACCCTTGTAATTACAAGGTATAATTTCTAATATTTTTTCAATCGTAAATTTTTTTATTCATAATATTTAAATTTAAAATAATAATAAAAAATATATCGAATCATTTCATTTCATTTATAGTAAGTTAATCTATGATACTTCAAATGCTTAAAAAAAAAAAGCGTTAGAAACTCAGTGGAGGGCGTGGGAAAAAGAAAAAAATAAAACGACTAAAAGAATTCGTGTGGCTACTGGAGAACTCCTGTTACTGGTCAATTTGTCCTATTAATAGCATAGTTTAAAAAATTGGACCAGGCTAGCTAGTTTGATCGATTCAATGAGAATCAGTCACTTACCTGGTTTGATTATTATAAAAAAATCTAATTATATTTTTAATGAAGTTAACTTCGGTTGAATCGTCATGTGAATCCAATTGAATCAGTAGAAAAACTGACCGACTTAAAATTAAATAAAAAATAAAAATTTATTATAATTTACTTATTTTATTTTA
>CXYZ01006789.1:806324-816517 GCA_900006705.1 Sonneratia caseolaris
TTTTATGTTAAATTTTTATTTAATATAATTGTTATATAAATTATTTTTACTATAAATCATATTTAAATTATAATATTAGGTAAATTTATTGGTAATATTATATTATTAATATTATTTAATAAATTTACGATTCAAATTATTGAATCTCCAGTTCAACTTATAAATTAATGCCTATACCGGTTCCTAATATGGTATAATTTCAAAAACTATAATTAAGAGTGCTCCACATCGTGCATATACATATTTTATTGGCCAACCATGGACATATATACATATGCATAATTTATTTTCTCGATCTGGTAACAATCTGGAATTGGAAGCTCCTTCTAGTAAGACCGGACAAATACTGCCTATCATAATTTAACCTGAATTAATTAATAATACGAGAATATTTTATAGTCTCATGTTGAAAATAGTTTTTTTTTTCATTTTTTTAACTTTATCTGGCCATCCGATAGTTCGAGGGTTGTTTTTTTTAGAGGTGTGCACGGGTATCGGATAGAACCGGAACTGGCTTGAACCTATCCTGTTGGATAGGTTTTGGGTAGGCTTACGAGTAGGAAAATAAGGAACCGGTCCAATCTGGCTCCGGTTCTATCAAATTGAGTACTTGGCCAGGAAAGGAACCGATACCTGGAACCGGTCAATATTATAATATAAATATGACATATTTATATTAAATATTTTAGAAAATATTCGGTAATTTACGTTGCATGTAATATTTACCTTATTTATCTATTCTTATATACGGTAATACAACTTTCTTTTTGGTAGAAATTATTAGTACCATAGCGGATATTGTCGTAAATTAATACCAAAGTAGACGTGCAAGTTTTTTTTTTTTTTTTGGGGGGGGGTGGAGATTGTACGTATATTTTTCTAATTTATGTTTGAATATTTTTAATTGATAAAATGTAAAAATGCTATAATGGTGATCTATCTATAGATATCGTTTTATGTAATTTATACTTTTATGAGATATGTTTCTTTTTATATTTAATATGGGTAGTTAAATTAGTTTTTGCTTTACTGTGAATTTGTCTTTCCGATTTTTACATTTTTATCTTATTTATTAAAAAAAAATAATCTGTTCCAACAGGATTAACCATGGTAGTCCTTACACATGAAGGTGAGCCACCGTCACCCGGTGCCACTCGCAGCTAGAGGCCGGGTAACTTGAGGTCCTCCCCACCTATTGCGGTATTAACGCAACCCATAACCATTTTCATTTTTCTTCTTCGTGACTATCGGATGTTCGGAAGCCAATCAGGCCACATAAAATATTCGGGTTTGAGTTGGATAAAGATGAATCTTTCAATCATTGATTTTCTCCCCCATCAAGAATGGAGTTGATATCCTGCTTTAAGGAGAAAAGTATGCTTGATTATATTAACTTATTAATATTGTTCAACCCGGGCAAATCATTACTTTAATGATTAGGTTTTGCGAGCACTAGCTATTGAAAAGGAAGAAAAGTTATTGGATAAGTTCTATCATTTAGTAGTCGACTCAACTTAAATAGAGATATTAAACTTGTTGTGCTAGTTTTGAGAAGTTCGAGTTGCCCCCTAACCTAATCCATAACTACTCTTATTAAGTTGAAGAACGATTATGGGCCGGATTAGAAATATAGACCCATCGAACTGTAACTGGCCTGAATTATTACCTTGTTGAACCAGCTTGAAACCATTGCAAAACGAATGGTTCATGGATCAAACCCGTCCAAATTGTAAATTGGCCCACTTATAAAAGGTTATAGACCAGTTTATATATGCATGAACCGTTATCTGTAACCATAACCAAGCCGAACGATTCTAAATTTATTTTGAACCGTCCCAAACTACCCATTTTAACAACACTAAACTTGAACAATCAGAACCCTTTTTTTTTCCCTTTTTGGGTAGGCCCTCTTGTGAAGAGTAACTAGTGGGTCCACCACGAGAAGTCATAGCTCAATCTCTTTCAAAATTGTAAGCCCATAGTATGCTATAGGCAAAGAGGCCCATTAATGGCTCCTGCTCCTTTTGATGCGAAGGCATATCTTTCCAGTTTTGCTAATGCAATAGCACGAGAGCCTCAAAAGAACGAGTTTTATCCATCGATCCTTCTCGTCGTGAATTTGGAAGCCATATATCGTCATGTCGAAGTCCCTCTGTTCTTCTGAGTAAAGGTCCAACATTCTTTTACCAGGAAATTTCTATAATCTCACATAATAAAAAATTTTACAATTTAACAACTGAACGGTTTTACGAATATTTATCACGGATGAAACCTTACGAATAGTGAAGCGGTGGAACCGTTAAGCTTTCCTCCTCCAAGGCGTGTAAGCAAGGCATAAAGTGCTTCCTTCCACGCTCTATCGTCGTTGCTTTCACTTCAAGTTCCATGCACGAGCTAAGCTATCGTCTCTTTTCATCTTTTGTACAGTTTTCAACCCCCTTTTCTTTTCCTTCGTCTCTCTTTTTAGTAATTAAAATGCAAATGGCCTTTTTATCGAAGCCCATGTGATAATTAATTAAATCATTAGCATGGGTTGTTACGTCTCTACTGGGGATGGATCCAGAACTTTCATTTAAGACAGACGGAACTTAGTATAAAAATATATGATCAAATTTAAAGAGAGTAAAATTAAAATTACTTAATACAATATCAATAAATTTTAATAAAATTTATGTAACTTCCCATAAATTTTGACATCACCTCCCCTGCTCTGCCCCTAAATCCATACCGGATCCCTACTCTTTTAAGTGATATTCTAGATTTGGATATTTTCAATAATTAAAAATTATAATGATGGTAACAGGTTAAGATAAAACATGTCATATCTGAAAGATGAAATTCAATAAAATATATACATAAATAATAGTGAGTTTAAGGGTTAAAATAATATAGTAAAATAGGACAAGGATTATTTAAATTTTATATAATATTATAGAAAGATTCTTAAATTCAAGGATAATTAACTATTGCTACACTCCTGAATCAATCTCTGGCCGATGTTCCCCGTCACGAAGTGTAATTTTGACTTTTCTAGAGGCATGTAATTGATTTTGTTTTCTTTTTATTATTATTTGGTAGGAGGAAGAAATAACCACCGACGCACCATGGGGCCGCACGTACATCGGCCTGATACGTCCACCGACAAAATATATTCCATTTTTCCTTTTTTTTCTGCCTTAAGAATATCAAGGAAAAAAAAAAGGGGGACATGATGGGAAGGTTTCCATTTCGTCACTCCACTGGCCATTATGCCGCTATGTGGCTGCTACCGCGTTCGGAAGTGAGTTGGCAGTAAGCTGTAATCTATCCGCCAATGGGCCAATCAGCGGCCTCGGGCAGGCAGGCTTTATCACACCTGCCCGAAGTCTGCTGCCCGAAACTTCTCCTCCCCTGGATTTCTAATTTGTGCAGCTACGAAGGAAAGAAAACCCGTGCCAGCTGTTGACTCTGCTCTCCACCCCCACACCCCCCCCCCCCCCCCCNCTACAAAAGTCCAGTCGCCAATGAAATCAGACATGTGGGGCCCACTATCGAATGAGATCTTTTGAGAATCTCCAGTTTAGTCCCCGAACTTTACTTCCCAGTCCAATGAAGTCCTCCTGTTAGTCTTTTTATGGGAAAATATAGTCACCGGTCGGTTTCGGTGAATATTCTCATTTTTTTATTTGAAGGTCGAAAGATTAATATATCTTTTTCAACACAAACCATCATAAATATAAAGAGTTAAAATTAATCTGAAATGATTTTATTCATTAATTTCATTTTAGGATAAATGAGATATTTTATGGGTGGTCGTAGAGTTGGTAATTTAGGTGGGCATAGAGCATGCCATGCTAGCACAGCCCGCCCTCTAGAACGGTTCAAAGATCCTAGCCCTGACACTAATATTTTGTGCTTCATACTACTCAGACCCGACATAAATCATACAAATAATTTTATAATATAATTAATCGATTAATCTAAAATTTATATTAAATTAAATATTAAAATATAATTATATTTATATAATTAATCATTATTATAAATTTTATTTTTATATTCTTTTTATTATAAAATTTATTTTTATACTTTTAGAGCTCACATGATTTTTTTGAGTCATATCGGTATGATCTATATCTTGGACAGCCTGAAAAATACTGTCACAGGCACAATTTTTTATGTTATACCAAGACCGGGCCAAATTTTACCACCCCTAAGTGGCACGGATTGTGGTGTTTTAACGTAAAAAATAAGGTGACCGAAATTTGGCGAAAATGATTATATAGGGGCTGGACCGAATCGAGGAAACGGAGTACGGGGACTGCTGCTGGCCATGGAGATCCGCGGTTTAATTGCAGGGGGCCCACCATGGTCCTAACCGTGCGGGACCCGCGATCACATGACCGACAACGTGGCATGGTCCTATTAGAGACTGCATAATAATTAAAACTGCCGCTTCAATTCGATGATTACAATCAATCATCATGATGAGCGAAGCGAAAATGGATTTGACACATGGCAATACCTGATTGGGTGCTTAGTGTTGTTTGTTATCACCGTGGAGATCAGTGGAACTGAGCGTGCACTTTCGCATGCACAATCATAGCATTAATAATTGTTACGCTGACGCATTTTTATGTACTCATCTTTTGGGATTTGTAAAAAATATGTAATTTTTTATTTATAAATTTTGAATTTTATATTTTATTTTAAAAAATATCAAATTATTTAAATCAATATATTTATCTTTTCTGGTTAGAAGAACATTTGAAGCTCAAATTTAGGTTCAACCTCGTTAAGAAAGTAAAAAGGAGCATCGGACAACGTATTTTTGCAAATCAAGAATCACGAGATCACTCGCTTCTTCTGGGCAATGAGGGATTGTACTAATTGAGCCTTTTTTTCGTGTCTTTTATTATGATGATCAGAAGAAAACTGCAACAACATGATTTTCCTAATCCTAAATTCTTGAAAGTAATATCATGAAATCCATTTTTTCATCTCCAAAGATCATATATAATCCAAAGAACGAACTTTTTATACATGAGCTTAAAAGAGCATAATAAAAAGGAGAAATTTCTTTTTTTGCAAGATTAGGAAATTAAGTCTACCCATAGGAGTTTTTTTTTTAGAAGAAAAGTAAGCACATATAATTTTGTAAATAAAAATTAAATATGAAATATCTTAATTTTAAACTCAATTTTTTTTATAAATAGCATATTGAAATTGATACTAATGACAACAAGCTCTCTTTCCCTATTCATTTATTTCTTATTTAAATGTTAATCCCTATGACTTTGGGCGGAAGCATCCTAAAAGGGAAATGATGGCTCGAAAGGCCTGTGTTATGTACACGTGTTCTATAATCATTTACATGATTTTCATGTCTCTATAATTTAAAAAAAAAAGATTCTTAGGTTAATGATAGAATGATTGGTCACAAGGGGCACGATAATGCTAAAATTTGGGGGTTTCTATTAATATTTCTATGGAGCATGACCAATCAGATCTATCGACCAGTCGTCTTTCCTCCTAAAAGTCGATCACCTGAATGGATCCCCACAACTTTTGATGCAAAGCCTAATGCCCATGCCAGGGGTGGCTTACTAGTTCGAGTCATGTTATATATAGCAGATGTTGGGGTCATAATAAAAATGGGATTAGATTAAACTATTAGATTGTTTAATTTCTTGAATATATTTGATCGGTTTTGGCGTTGGTTATACAATTACGAATTCTATCGTAATTGAAAAATCTCATGTGTTGGTTGTCCTAAATTGTTCGATGTCTCATGCACATTGCAACAATTTCGATTGCTTTTTTTCAAAGTAAAAGATAGAGTTTTGTATATCACGATGATAGTAATAATAGGCAAATCAAACTCAAGTCAAAATGCATTTTTTCTAATTAATTTTTATTTAATTTTGTGCACAAATTTGAACCACCGACAGTGGGATCAGGGACGTCTATGTGGGCTTGGGGAGGAAGGACCTACGCCTGCCTTTCCACCTAATGTTTAAGATTTGTGCGAATAAAAAAAGGACAAATAGCAAACACAAACACAATATCGGATGATGTATTATGTCCGCTCAAATTTGGCCCCAATTATTAATTATTCTATTTGAAGCAAATATTATATTCTTCTTACAATCTATGATTTTTTTTTCATTACAGTAGAAATTCTCGACCCCACATGAATATTGAAGGAAGAAGATTTATTGACAAAAAATCAATTTTAAGATTTATTAATTTTATGTTGAGGTGATATTGTTACGACAAACACTGGCCATGGTCTTTAATACAGTAGGAGACGATATTTTTCAATAAAATCATGAATATTCAATTTTACCAATTTGCTGGTGCTGAACTATTTCCATGCCACCAAATAAAAATGTTAACAAATAAAATCATATATAAAAAAAATAAGATTAAAAATTCCACTAATATATTAAATATTGGTACTATTATTATATCAGTTTAAAATTTTAAATTAAATATTATATATGATTCCATTATTTTTATAAATTTGATAGAAATTATATATAGTATATGAGTGGGTAAGATGTTATTGTCAACCGAGAATAAATGAAAAATACTCTATATATAATAATTGCTTAGACTAATAGTCTATTATATTCAATGACACATGGCACATGTAAGGGTGGGAGTTGAATAATGGAATTCTATATTGAGAAAATAAAATTAAAAATTTTAGTGTATAAGATATTTAATATTATTATAAATTTAAAATTTTAAGTTATATATAAATATATCACTCTTATAAATATACGATCGAAAAAAAAGCTTTAAATGATTGACGCAGGCGGAAGGCTTGCCCGTAAAATGTTGTCCACCGACAGGCAGTCCAACAAGAATTAATTTACGATCCATAAATTCGTACATAATTTGTCACCGTTTTAAATGCGTTCTTGTCCGGTACCTACGAAAATTAACGTCTTTGTCTCCTTTTTCATTTTTCCTGGGTACTATGAATCCTTTTTGTTGAAAGGGATTGTGTCGTTAGAAATTCACGATTCAATATTGCAGAGATTATGGTCCACCCAAAGGAATCTCAACCATGCTCCTGCATCGTCTTGTCTGTCGGTCCATACATGTCCAAAGGTAGGATGAATCGAATCAGTGAGATTTATTCTTGGAATTAAGATGGATTTTCTAGGGCATAGAAGAAGAAATAATACGATCAGTTATTATTTACATATGATCAAATGATATTTTTTTAATACGTAATGTGCCTTTAATTTAATTTTGATAATGTACTTCATCCAATTGAAATTTTTTCTCTCATCAGATGCGAAAAATTAAGATGGTGAATATAATTATGGAAAACAATGAAAAATTAAAAATTAAAAACATTAACTGTAAAAGTTAAAAAATCAGAAGAGCTATAGTTCGGTTTTAAAATTTTTTTAGTGTTTTTGTGTTTAGGATTTAGGATTTTTTTTAAAAAATAGATTTTTAAGGCTTTTATGGATAGGGATTTAAAATTTTTATATGTTTGAGGGTTGTTAAGGTATTTTATGATTTTTTTTTCAGAATTTCAAATTTGGAGTTTTCAAACAACGCTATTGAATTTTTTTTAAAATTTAAAAGAAAATAATCTTGCTGCTACCGAAATTATCATTGGCTATTTTATTGCTGATAATTGAGACATGCATATTTTGTTAATTATTTTTTAATAAAAAATTGTTCTATACGTTCTTAGTCCTGTGGGTTGTTTGGACTGAACATTATGAAAGGGAGTGGACAGGAAAGCTAAGGAGGAATAAGAAAATTAGGAGAGGGAGTAACGATTCTATATGGAGGGATTACTCTTTATTAACTAAATTGCATATTTTTGTTTATAATAGATAACAGTCTACTAATAAACTAATAATATATAGTATACCAAATTTAAGGATTGAATATATGGGAATTAATAGTGAATTATATACTATATAATATACCGTCTGATAGATAAGTAGTTTATTACGCCATTGGATAATATCAATATCAAAATAAAAAGTAAATTGCATATTTCCCTGTAATTACCCCAATCATTGGAACAATGGAGGGTTATTTTGGACGACAAAATCATGTGTAAAGAAGCAGTATCAAGTTATGATGGATGAGTAATGATTATTTTAACGTCAAGAGCAATCAACTTAGAGACCTTTGAGTTTTATTTTATAGAAAAGAGGTATGGACTTAATTAAATTGTTGGGTTAGGTTTTAACTTGTGACGCGGTAGAGTGCTTAAGTTGGCGATGTATATTTGCTGAAATAACGTATCCTTTTTTAAAAAAATAAAATACCAATTTCGAGTGGTTGGAAAAGGAAAATTGTCATATACAAAATGGGCTAATCTAGCTTTAATGTTGTTGAGGGATTGAATCCTCTATAAGAAAATTAATAAAATTTTTTTTGCATAGTATTCATTTATTAATTTAAAATTTTAGATTAAACATTTATCCAAATTTAGATGAGCTAAATTTTATGTAGTATTAAAGTGAATTAATGCATAAGCTCACAAATTGCCCTATCTAACTTCGGAATTTGTGATCACTTGTAAGTAAACTCAAGTATAAAAGAGAAAATCTAAGTTATGGTCAGTTGATTTCCTCACTTTAGATCAAGTCTAAACTAGTACGGTGTAAACTTTATAAACATAAATTAGCAAAGATTTTGGATATTGGGACAAAAAAATATAAAACCTTGTAGATTGGGAAATGTATCAAAATGTAAAAGGTGCAAAAAAGAAAAAGAAAATGTGGATGGAGGATTTTTGGTCGGTCGCGACATCGCTCACGAATAGTATGAAAATTATTGGTTATCGGGCGTCAATGTCCATATGGACAAAGACACAAAGAAGTGTACATGTACGAAATAGAAAAAAAAAGTGTTATATATCATCTATCGGACAATGATGATATAGACGACGAATCGAACAATCACACTTAGTAAGAGTACTGTAGTATCATCGAAAACTTAGTAAGCTCAAGAAACATTTGTACTTTTTAACATCCAGTCCAAAGAACTCACAAGATAATCAGCATGTATTTCAAATACGAAATTTCGGATTAATTAAATCTCATATGAGTGAGTTTTGATCATTAGAACACCATGATCGGTGGTATATATATCCTACTATATCGTACTACATGTAATACTAAATTGATAGCTTGTATCATTAAGTGCATGCGAAAAAATGATAAATGACCATGATTTTAATGCGTATTTGAACTATTAACCTTAACTTTATATTTTTTTTCATATATATTAAGCATATTTTATAATGAAAATGAGAATTAAAAATTTTGAATATTTATCCATTTTTTTGAGTGAATTTTATATATTTTAAAACTTTCTATTTAGTTGTAAATATTTACTTTCATTTAAATCATATCTATTAATTGTTATTAAACATGCGCGAACTGCTATTTATTAATGCACGTGTGGTGGACACATCACGAATCACATTAGCAACTTGGTGCTATGCCAGCAATATATCATCATAGTATCGTTACGTTAGTAAATTTTGTTACATCATCATATTTTTATCACATCGGTGCGATACGTCATTAGAGGAATTGCCATATCAATATATAATCGTTTCCCCAATATGTCTTATAGAGATTAATAGTTATGACTTAAAATTTTGACAAAGTTAAGTATATATGACTGAATATGATATTTTAAAATTTTTGATACTAACTTACATAAATTTTTATAATTTTCACTATTATTTTACCTAATGAAAAAATAAAACCTTTTCCAATAATTATGATATTTTCTATAATTTAATACTACCCAAACCAAAATCACCATAATCTGTAATTTACTTTTACGCGTTTCGCCATTTCAAATTTTCGATTTTCGCGGTTTTCCATATGATTTTTGTCTTTATCTTCTTTCTTTTCGCCTTTACTTTTTTTCTCATCTATAAAAACTTAATTAGAATAATATTTCCGGAAAGTCTAAGCCCACTGGCACCAGCATTAGTTACCTTATAAAAGTCAGTGACTTCACTCTGATGGTGATTTAGCTTAGGAATTCCACAAAAAAAAACTATTTATTCTTCACACCGTTAAACAAAAAAAGAAAAAGATAGTCAATGGCAACTACCGATTCAACTGACCAGAATTAAAATACGGCATAGACATTTTCGTATTATCTTGATTTAAAATTAATAAATTAAAATTTTATTTTTCTACCCC
>CXYZ01006789.1:816930-850889 GCA_900006705.1 Sonneratia caseolaris
CCACCCACCCACCCCCACGTACACGTAGCAATGTTGGTTTGGGCAAGAAAATATCAGCAGAATCACTCGGATGATTATCAAATATTTATTTTATTTTAGGGGTATCAATCGATATTTTCTCATGTTTTATGATCACATAGCATCACAGATGGATTTCTATTCCATACATGTAGACTTTGTAAATATTTGACGTGTATATATACATATACACCATTTATATATATATATATAATAAGTTCAATGTAAAATTTATTTAGATGATGACATACATATATATATATATATATATATATGTTAGAAATCTTAAAGACCTTAAAATTTTTTTTAAAAATAACTCTAAAAATATGGGCATTTATTAATTCAAGGGATAATCTTACTATTAACATAAATTGATTGAGATAATTCAATATCTCTTCTTCTTAAGTAAATTCCCGTGAATTTGAGTATTGTAAATGAAAAAAATTTATATTAGAAGAGTTTCACTTCTTAATATACTAACTAAATTTGAGTTAGATTAGTTGGAATTTAATAACCATTGAACTTTAGTTAGTTTATATAATTTTTTTACCTAATATATATGCTTAATATTTAGTTTGGTTAATTACGCAAATGGTACATAAAGTTTCAAAAAAGAAATAAACTGGTGCAAAAGAATTTTTTGTACTCCGGTTATAAAATGTTATAAATGTATTTTTTGTTAATACAAGTCACAAAATTGTAATAATACGGTTATAATGGGATGTTAGTTTCTCTATTAGTATAAAAATTTGAGAAATATTTCAAATTTGCAATAAAAGAAATATTAATATAAAATTTCATATATAAAAAAAAAATTTCAAGGTGAAAGAACCTTGTGCATCCATTCAAGCCAAAGCGTATTTGAGTTTAAGTTGAAGAAGTATGGGAAAATATTACAATCTTATGTACAAATTGGGCACAAAATTTTATTTTAGACCAATTTAAAATATTTATAGAACTTTTTTATACCATTAACGTAATTAATTAACACTAACAATTTTATAACAACTTTATCATAATTTTAATAATTCATATTAACGAAAAATAAATTTTATAACATTTTATACTAACTAACCACAACAAACCTTTTCTACCCATTTATTTATTTTCAAAACTTTATGTATTATTTTTGCAATTAAGTCTATTTAGTCCATACCCTCTCCCTTACATCTAAATGTAAAACCGAACACAAACAGAAAACCTTAAAAAAGAGTTCTCATTCACACACACACTCTCTCTCTCTCTCTCTCTCTCTCTCTCTACGAGGGACGTTTCACCCAACTCATCAGTCATCGCGTCCCTCTACTTGCTATTATCCTCCTCCGGCGGGGACTCAGCTCAGCACAGCCCAGCGCCACCACCACCTTGACGGTCCCTGCTCCACCAGCCTAAACCCCGTTTTCTCCTCTTCCCCAACATTTTTTTTTCGCACGGCATAACATCTCTGCGTCATTATCATCTTCTTCTTCCCTGTCACGCGTCTACATTTCTGTCTGTCTCTCTCTCTCTAAAATCTGACCTTGTCCCTCTCTCTATCCACCTATCAGTCTGTTTCCATTTTAGAGATCGAGAGCTCACTATAGATTGCGGTGCTGGAGGGGAATCTAATTCACACTTCACAGTGAGCAAAAAGCAGAGTTTCCTCTCTCTCTCTCTCTCTCTCTCTCTCTCTCTCTCTTCCCCTGCTTGCTTTTCCCTTGGACGGATCGATGGTCTGATTCGGTTGCTTTTGCGAAGAGGGGGACTATCGAAGACGGTGTCTTCTCGGCGTTCTCGCGCGTCTGGAGGAATAGAGTGGCAGAGAGTTTTAGAGAGAGACTATGAACACTGGAGGTCGACTCATTGCTGGTTCTCACAACCGGAACGAGTTCGTTCTTATCAATGCCGAAGAGGGTTCACGGGTAAATTACCATTTACTTCCTCGCCCTTCAATTCCTTTGACGCGAGCGCATTTCGTCAAATTTTCAGCTTTTAGGTTGGACTGAAATCTGCTCAGCTGAAATGGGTACCCCTCGTTCGGATTGGTCGACGATTTCACAGTTTCTTTTGTCTGAGTTTGTTTATTTGGTAGGGATGATTTGATTTGTTGATGAACTAAGAACACTGTTCAGGTTCAAGTTCTATTTTGACCAGCCTCTCGATCAGAGATCTAATTGGACTGTCAATTTTGTAATTTTGTAGTTTTGTCTTTGCTTTTGCAGTAGGAGACGGTCTAATTTGATTGTTCGTTCCTCAGTATTTTTCAATCCTTTTTTCTCTGGAGAAACATACTTTTCGTGTTCGAAGTTCTTCTCCTGTTTTTGTGACTTCTCAATTTTGGTTAATGATGCCAATCAATTCATACTGCAGAGTAAATTTCAAGTTCGTTACTTTTTAGTTCTAGAAGTGAATATATATGTAGCTTAGCTAGTCGAACTCTGACTTAGAAAGTTCTTGTTGCCATTCGATGTTAGATCTGATTGAATAGATCGTGCCATAATGAGATCGAGCACGTGGACTCATCCCAGAAGTGACTTTGACTTTCACCATGTGTGTTTTGCTTGATTGTTAAGAAGTAAAGGTGTTTTACTCAACCTTATTTTTCTATCTTGTATTATGTAATGTTGCATTGAGTTGACATCCCTTCAGAGCAGTCGCATTTCATTTCACAGATCCAAGACCTGACTCTTACTTGCCTTCTCTTCAGATCAAGTCCGTGACAGAATTGAGCGGACAGATATGTCAGATATGTGGAGATGAGGTGGAGTTAACTCCCGAGGGAGAGCCCTTTGTTGCCTGCAACGAGTGTGCTTTCCCTGTATGTCGGCCTTGCTATGAATATGAGCGGAGGGAGGGAAATCAAGCCTGCCCTCAATGTAAAACTAGATATAAGCGCATCAAAGGTGAGACTGGGAACAGTTGCTGTTTTCCAATTTTTGAGTTCCTTGGCAAAAATAATATATAAGTTTTCAACATTGTTTATTGGAATCAATGTCCTGGGATTTCAGGTAGTCCTAGGGTTGAAGGAGATGAGGAAGAGGATGATATTGATGATCTGGACCACGAGTTCGATTATGGGCACCTTGTCCCTTTCAATGGGCAACAAACTGGGGACTCTGGGCGTGGATTACATTCAGGTGGGTCCAGTGATCCCACACAGGAGTTTGGCTCCTCTCCTCCTGATCCTCAAATCCCACTGTTGACTTATCGTGACGAGGTATGATCTCCTTTCTTGCTTTCCTCTCATAATTCATTTCACATTTCATACACACATAATTTTCTGACGAATAATCGCATGTTCTTGCTTCGGCTTGGTTTAGGATGCTGATATATCCCCTGATCAGCATGCTCTCATTGTTCCTCCATCGAGCCATGGAAACAGAGTTCACCCAATGCCTTATCATGATCCTTCTGTGCCATGTGAGTCATTCCTTGGACATTTTTTGCCATTAGCATCTTCAGAAAATTGATATCGATGCATTGATTCAACTTGAGGCAAGGATATTCTTTTTTTTTTAACATAACAGTGCAACCTAGACCGATGGCTCCTCAGAAAGATATTGCTGTCTATGGATATGGTAGTGTGGCTTGGAAGGCTAGAATGGATGAATGGAAGAAGAAGAATGGTGACAAACTTCAGGTGGTGAAGCACCAAGGAGGATCTGATGTTGGGAAATTTGATGGTGGAGATGAGTTGGATGACTCTGATCTACCAATGTAGGCCCTTTCTCAACTTTTTAATGTTACTGGTTTTTGCACCCTTTGATGGAAAGGTGTTTGAGAACTGAGATGACTATTTTAACCAGATATTTCAGGAAAGTAACTTGAACCCTTTATGGTAGTCTGTTACTGTATCCCAGTTTTCTGTTCTCATGAGAACAAAACAAACAATACAATAACTGTTAAATTGTACATCAGACCCTAGTATACTTCATTATCTCATATACAAAATTTGCAAACCAAGTGATTACCGACTCTTTGATAAACTATCAGGATGGATGAAGGGAGGCAGCCACTTTCAAGGAAGCTCCCAATCCCCTCAAGCAAGATAAACCCATACAGGATGATCATTGTGCTCCGTCTAGTGATTCTTGGCTTGTTTTTCCATTACCGGCTTCTCCATCCTGTTAACGATGCTTATGGGTTGTGGTTGACTTCAGTTATATGTGAAATTTGGTTTGCTGTTTCGTGGATATTGGATCAATTCCCAAAGTGGTACCCCATCAAACGAGAAACTTACCTCGATCGTCTCTCCCTCAGGTGTATATTGCATAAAACTGTCATTGTACCCTGATTTCATATTCTTCAAACAATCGAAAAGATAAGGATTGCCACATACTTCAGAACCTACTTTTCAGTGAAAGCGTGGAGGCGTCTTGTTACATTTACAATAAAAAAAAGGATGTTCTAATTTGTTTTTAATACCAAGATAAGGTTTGTGATAAATTTTGTGTATGAGAAGCTTTTCTTGTGCTGACAAGATTAAGATAACTAATGTGCAGTTGTTTCAAATGCAGATACGAGAGGCAAGGAAAACCCTCTGAATTGGCAGCTGTAGACGTTTTTGTTAGTACAGTTGACCCGATGAAGGAGCCTCCACTTATCACTGCAAACACTGTTCTCTCTATCCTTGCAGTTGACTACCCAGTTGATAGGGTGTCTTGCTATGTCTCCGATGATGGTGCTGCAATGCTCACTTTTGAAGCCCTTTCTGAGACATCGGAGTTTGCAAAGACATGGGTTCCATTTTGCAAGAAGTACAGCATTGAGCCCCGAGCCCCTGAGTGGTATTTCTCTCAGAAGATGGACTATCTGAAGAACAAAGTTAATCCTGAATTTGTTCGGGAGAGGCGTGCAATGAAGGTTTAGTTTCCTGATATTCCTTTTTCCTGTATTTTGTTATTCTCCACTTGAAAACACAGAAATTTAGGAAATATACATTCACCAAAAAGTAGAGGCAAAATAAATGTTGGAATACATTTCACATACAGGTTTAATTATGTAAAGCCACGTTGTCTGCTAGCTGATACATTTTCCACTATTATCATGGGAAGAGAAAAGAAAAGATAGAGACATGGAAAGGTTTTTCCATCTTAGACCTTCCAGATACGCAGTATTTGAGTTGAACTAGGACCTATGTGAATGGGATTTCTTAGTGCTTCTTTCACTAAGAGGACCTTCTTGTGTTTTTGTGCAGCGAGAATATGAGGAGTTCAAGGTGAGAATAAATGCACTGGTTGCTAAGGCACAGAAAGTTCCTGAGGAAGGTTGGACAATGCAGGATGGAACTCCATGGCCTGGAAATAATGTCCGGGATCATCCTGGCATGATACAAGTGCGTCATGTTTTTGCTTTTTCAATGAATTAATGACCTGAAGTTCTATTTTTTTAAAAGCGAGATATGATCTCTCTTTTCCTGGATTTTATACCAGATAAATTATTGATAAAAATTCCAGGGATTATTAAGCAATCAATTGTTTTGAAGTCAATTGAACTTGAGATGGATCTGTGTTCTTATGCCATGTTGAATGACTGTATTATTTTGACATGTTTGTTAAAATGTATTTCCTCTCAACTTTTATATTGGCTAGTACATGACAGTAATTTTATTCATATTCCAGGTCTTCCTTGGTCATCATGAAGATCTTGAGGATCCCATAGAAAATGAAGAGAAGGAGCAAAACAAACTGCCTCGTCTGGTTTATGTTTCTCGTGAGAAAAGACCAGGATTTGACCACCACAAGAAGGCTGGTGCAATGAATGCTCTTGTAAGGCACCATTTTATGGTCACAATTTCATATCAGCTTTTATGGTTTTGCCCTTTGTTTCCCTATTTCTATATGAAGTAAAACTGATGATATTGTCTCCGTGATGTATTATTTAAGATTCGGGTCTCAGCAGTCATCTCAAATGCTCCCTACCTACTGAATGTGGATTGTGATCACTATATCAACAACAGCAAGGCCCTTAGAGAAGCCATGTGCTTCATGATGGACCCCACATCAGGGAAGAAAGTCTGCTATGTGCAGTTCCCTCAGAGGTTCGATGGTATTGATCGGCATGATCGATACTCTAATCGAAACGTTGTATTCTTTGATGTATGTATTTGTCTCCTTTTGCTCGATTTTTTTTTCCTACAACATTCAGCTATCTTCTTTAGAGAAGTCATGTCCGAGAGCAGCTGTTGACACCAAAAAGGAAAGCATGCCATGGAGTTGGTTGCAGAAAAAATTTCTTTTTCCTGGAAATGAGAACAATATCAAAGAAACACCATTTGATTGAATGTTGGATTTGAAATGCTTGTCCAAGGGAATATGGCCCTTCTTATTTTTTTGCCATTTTTAATAAAAGAATAAAACATCAAATTAGGTGAGGAAAACATGTAGATTTTTGGGACCAAAAAGTATTATCAAACGCCCTACTCTTTAATACACCATGAGTAACCCATGCTTTGGAAAAAATACTATACTTAGCCTGAAACAATGGCATATACATGTGTCCTTATAAGCATTTTTTTTCCCTGGAAAACCATTTTTCATGGATTATATTCTTAGCCTGGACCTATGCGAGCAAAGTGTTTCTTTTCTTTGTTATTTTTCCCTCATTTTCTCCAGATGCTAATTTACTGGCATTGAACAGATTAACATGAAAGGATTAGATGGGATTCAAGGGCCAATTTATGTTGGGACGGGTTGTGTCTTCAGAAGGCAAGCCCTTTATGGTTATGATGCTCCAAAAAAGAAGAAGCCCCCCAGCAGGACTTGCAACTGTTGGCCCAAATGGTGCTGCTGCTTGTGCTTTGGTTCAAGAAAGAACAAAAGAAACAAAACCCAGGGAAAGAGCAAGAAAACAAAGAATAGGGAAGCCTCAAAGCAGATTCATGCTCTCGAGAATATTGAAGATGGTGTTGACGGTGTGTGATCCTTAGTCATCTTAACTTGTTCTTGCCTTATAGATTGAGATATTGTTGGAAAATGAATGATAAGTTCCTTTATGTGTGTGTGTATTTATTACAGGTGCAAACAAGGAGAAAACTGCTGAGATGTCTCAAGTAAAATTGGAGAAAAGGTTTGGAACCTCTCCGGTGTTTATTGCTTCTACACTTATGGAAAATGGTGGGGTCCCAATAAATGCAAGTCCCGCATCGCTTTTAAGTGAAGCTATTCAAGTCATCAGCTGTGGCTATGAAGACAAGACTGAATGGGGGAAAGAAGTGAGTTTCAGTTTTATGTTCTGTAACTCTATTTTGCTAGCTTGCTGTGTTTGGTTTTTCTCTGGGAAGTGAAATATGTGTAGAACATGATTCCCTTCTTCCCCCCAGGTTCCTGGAGAATTGTTTCTCAAGGCTTCCAAATGTTTTCCTTGTTGACTTTAGGCCAGAACTACTTTTCGTTTTATTGCCATGTCCCTTCTGAGAAGACAGGTTACTAAGTGGAAAATGATGAATTCTTTAATTCTTTGTTTTGCAAGAAGGAGAATGAATTAAGAACTATATTAGTTGGAACTAGATGTGTTCTTATCACCGAGTAATTCATCCTGTTTTGTTATGATGATCAAATGATGAAAATTAGGCTTGTCAAACATGCATAAAAAGTATTGGCCAAAATCGGGCAGAATTGAGGAGGGATTATCTTTACACATTTAAAGAATTTCACTGGACTGAAAATTTTTAGTCTTTTCATGCTAAAATCATAGGTTGCATCATTGTATTTCATATTGCCCACATACTGATTTGTGATTTGTTCAGGTTGGATGGATATACGGGTCTGTTACGGAGGATATCCTCACAGGATTCAAAATGCACTGCCATGGTTGGAGATCTGTGTACTGCATCCCAAAGCGCCCTGCTTTTAAAGGTTCAGCTCCCATCAATCTGTCTGATCGTCTGCATCAGGTCCTTCGTTGGGCTCTTGGGTCTGTTGAAATCTTCTTGAGCAGGCACTGCCCTATTTGGTATGGATACGGAGGTGGACTTAAGTGGTTGGAGAGATTCTCTTACATAAACTCGGTCGTGTATCCTTGGACCTCCATCCCGTTGCTTGTCTACTGTACCTTGCCAGCTATATGCCTTCTGACTGGGAAATTCATTGTTCCTGAGGTAAGATTGCTACTCCACTGAAAGGTTTATTATTATTATTATTTTCTATCAAATGCCTGACTCGTGAATGTTGATACTGAATTTTCACTAATAAGGGATGCTGAATAATTTACTTGCAGATAAGCAACATTGCAAGTCTTGTATTCATGGGCCTCTTCATATCGATTGCTGCCACGGGCATTCTTGAGATGCAGTGGGGAGGGGTTGGGATCGACGACTGGTGGAGGAATGAGCAATTCTGGGTCATCGGTGGTGTCTCCTCCCATCTCTTTGCCCTTTTCCAAGGTCTCCTGAAGGTCCTTGCTGGTGTAAACACGAACTTCACTGTTACGTCTAAGGCAGCTGATGATGGGGAATTCTCCGAGCTCTACCTCTTCAAGTGGACATCCCTCTTGATCCCACCCACCACCTTGCTTATAATCAACATTGTTGGGGTTGTGGTCGGGATTTCCGATGCCATCAACAACGGATATGACTCATGGGGCCCACTGTTTGGGAGGCTGTTCTTCGCCTTCTGGGTGATCATCCACCTCTATCCATTCCTCAAGGGTCTACTGGGGAAGCAAGATCGGATGCCCACGATCATCCTCGTATGGTCGATCCTGCTCGCATCGATCCTCACCCTTATGTGGGTCAGGATTAACCCGTTCGTGTCCAGGGATGGCCCCGTTCTCGAGGTTTGTGGTTTGAACTGTGACTAAGAAAAGATTGATCCCACACTAGGTAATGTTGATGTAAAAGAAGGGATCATAATTTTTTGTTGTTCTTGGTTGTTGCTTCCAAAAAAATAAATAAAATTATGGAATTTTTTTTTTTGTGATGGAAGCAAATATGTTGTAATATTTGGGGGATGCGTTTGTAGATACAGGAAAGAGTTGGGGGGTCCTGTTAGTGTTGGAAGGCTGACACATTGTCAATTGTTGCTCCCCCACTTCTTATTTATTTTTTTTTTCCGAAAATAATTTTACAAGGGTCTTTCATAAATTCTTTTATTATTCTATGTGGGATGGCTTCAATCTGAGTCCCATGATGGTGTACTCTCTCTTAAGGAGGGATGTCATATGTGGGGATCTTCTATCAATGTACTGTTACATCGTGTAGAATCGAACTTATTCGTACTTATGGGGAGTCTTGGGAAATAAATTCTCGCCCTCACTGCTAGATGTTTTGCCGATTCGGATAATGGGTATGAACTTGAAATTCCAGGCGAACGTCTCACAGGGATTCATTCATCAATTCCTTCTGTTATCTGCGTTGGCTGTTATTATCTATGTAGACTTGAACCTCTTCTTCTCTCTTCCTCAGTCTTTGGCTTATTGTCCTTTTTATTTATACACACACACACACATATGAAATGATGGTTACCCAACTTGATTTGGGTAACCTCTCCCTTTAAAGTAATCTCTTGAATAATCCTGTCAACTAGAAGGAGATAATTCAAGTGTTTACCAAATTTATCGATGCAAATAGTTACCCACAAAGTATATTGGTGCGCCCCTCTAGTGTCTCATAGCCATATGCGTGTTTCCCATGCCTAAGTCGAGGCTCGATCTGATACGAGTAATTCGCTTTTAATATGATATCACAAATTCTTTTCTCATGCATGCTTGTAGAGTTTTATAACGAGAAGCTTGAATTAACATAAACACGTGGTAGTTCATCGAAACAAATAATGTAATGATAGTTTAAGCTCGAAATGTTAAAATGGGCAGTCTAGGCTGATTTAAAATGGGGCTAAAACTATTTGGCCAAGTTACGGTTCAGTTCGTTAGCATAATGTGTTAGTTTAATTACGAGTCACAATTTAGCAATATATGAATAGGCCATAAATTGTTCATAGGTTTTGGGCCGGTTGATGGTTTGGGCAAAGTTGACTTTTGAGCAATTTATCTTTTTTTTTTAAAAAATTTATTTTAAATATCTTATTTCTAAATTTAAACCGCAAAATCTGACCATTGATTTATAAATTTTTGACAATATGGGCTAGGCCAATTTTGCAATGCTTTCAGGCTGTTCAACAAGAAAATGCACTAAGTCAGTTCCGGTTCAACGAACCTATTTCTTAAACTTTACTCGTAACTATTATTCAATCTAATAAAAGTGGTTAGGGACAAGTTTGGAGGCTATCTAGGCTGGTTAGGGGTTTTGATGAGCCGGTTCTAATCCAAACCGATACGTTTAATATCTCTAATTTAAGCCCAGATGAGCCCCCTTGGGTCATTGCGTTCATAGTTGAATATTGAGATTATCCTAATTCTAATCAATTGGTGCAACGCAAGCTCTAAATGGTCCCTGTCCTTTCTTTTGAATTCGGGGGTGGCTCACAATCAACAACACCTACGAACTCATAAACATTAATCACAGATAGGGTATGTTACAGCTGTCAAATTAATTAATTACAACCCACGGGTAGATGGGTTTTTATCGGGTTATGCAGAGGAGGCTTAAACCCACCGTGAGAAGCTCGTGGCCAAGGCTTTAACTGACGCACACAACAGATGGTAAAAAATACACAGGTTGCTCGAAGTCAATGACTATGGAAATCTGTCTGAGATTTTATCTGTCAACGTCTGACTGGACTTGCCCGATGGAGAACAAGTGGACCCCACAGCCCCACGCGATGGAGGCACAGATACGATGGCTGGCCAATCGCACGGCTGGGGTGTGTCCATTACGTGAGGATGGGACTGCCAGTAGAAATTTTACATTAATTTTGACTTCAAACTTGTCCTTTTACTCGGTAAGATGATCATTCTAAAGATTAACTTATCCTTTCTGCACATTAATTTTGACATTCCCACCAATTTAAGTTGTAATATCGTATTTATCTTTGAATTTCAAAAAATAAGTGAATAATATCTTAAAATTATTATTTTTTATTTTTATTACATTATCTTATTTTACCACTTTTAATCAGTTTTTTTTTTTTTACTTCTTTTTCCATTTTAAGTTCTGACTTCTTTACACAAATTATCTAAATCTATATTTGGTGATATCATTAATAATTTGCAGTTAATTCGTACCGAGATTGATTCCTGCGAGTAGAATTTCACCTGCCATTTTATGCCCCATTTCCCTGAACCCTTCTAGATCGACAAACCTCATTAGTGTCCGAAAAATAAAGACCATAAACTCCATTATTTATTATATATATCGAAGGTTTAAGTGCCGGAAATTGACCAAAATGAAGAGGGAAATAAGGGACGTTTAATTAATTATTTATTATTTGTGTGGCCTTTGCGTGTATATATACACACACTTACGGACGAGGGAGACAACACAATATCTCTCACTCCAAAGGCTTCCATCAGTCTTCTCGGCACCGTCAATGTAACTTCAAATTCACATACCTCTCAACAGCGCACTCTCCTTTCCCTCCTTCGTTCCTTCAATCCCCCTTAAACCCTACCGTTGAAATCTAACATTTAACATTGATCATGGCCCATTTGAGCGCAACTGCCGTGAGTGAAATGAAGGGAGTAGTCATGGGAGAGCCCGTCGCAGTTGTGGACGAGGATGTAGAGGAGGCGGCTCGGCGACTCATGCAGCTGAGCAACGGGGAGAACAACTGCATCATCAACGAGAGTGATGCTCCTGAAAAGACAGGACCGCCAACCAGTTTCTCGTCAGTTGCCTCTGAGAAGATGATCAAGGAGATATTCGGGAAGGAGGGAGAAGATGATGAAGGACAGGTTTTTGGATTTGGAGAAGACTTCGAGCGGAAGAATAAGAAGAAGAAGAAGAAACGGAAGTACAGGTTGGTGGCAGATATATACCAGGTCACGGAACCTTTAGATAACAAAAATGATTTCAAGAAGCTGAAGATGAGCTAGTAAGGACGTAGACAGACATGTTTAAACATATATACATATATCATATGTATTCGGCTGGCTTAGGTCATTGGGGATTTTTTATCAAGATAATCGATTGGGGAGGTATTAGATAGGGCCTCTCAGTTCGCCGATTATGTATTGCCCAATCTCGAATTCAAGACAAATGAAGAGAACTTTTACCATGAATTCTCTGGCTTTTCACACATTAAACACCAGTTACTGTGTGTGTGTTGTGCGACTTCTTGCTCTATATTTGCACGCGTGAAATCTGGCTGTCATTCGTATTTCCTGTCACTTCATCGTTTAGACGTTCTTATTTACGCATCCAGGTGGAGGCTGCGATGATCAAAGTTACCTGCAAATGATACACTACTTCTCGTTTCATCTCTTTTTTTTTTGGGGTGTCAACAAATGGGATGAAGTCTGTAATTCCCCTTCTGAATTCTGCAGGAAATATGCAGTATATACGATAAGCAAAGGTACAATATCTGTAAATAGTTGTCTGTATTAAATTATCATCGGGTGAATGCAGGGGCCGAGCTAGCTTGTGAGGCAAGAATCTCGAACATTTTGATAGATTTTTTGTTGTAGTTATCGTAACCGGGATCTAGAATTATGACACGTCACGTCTCATGTCGAGTCGTATATCACAACATAAGTTTAACCGTTATGATTCGCCCAGCGTCCATGACAAGCAATTATAATCACCAGTGGAGGTCTTCAGTTTGATCAAAGTAAGCCAACTTCAAGCTTAGTTTCCAGTTCTGCTGAGAGTAGTTGCGTGGCAATATATCTAATGAAGATGATGAGCATGAAAGAAGAGGGATTTTTTTTTTTTGGCATATTGCTTTACGAGGTAATTAGGGCTTATTAGATATATTGCGTAATAATATGAGAGATAATAGAGATATTTAAAATATGTGGTAGCCACCAAACCGCTTTGTCGGGGTAAACATTTGTTAGACTCAAAGAAATAACATACATAGATGGTTTATTTATGGGTTTAAGGGTTTAGTAAATCATCTAATTTAGGAAATAAATAATTGAAAATATTAACAATAATATATGAATTTATATTAGAAAATTTTAAAAATTGACTGGTATTATCTTTTTTAAATACATTTGTTGATAGCTAATATAAATATTTATGTTCCTAATTAATAGAAATATTGTTTCTGATAAAATTAAACAAAGTTGAGCAAATGCTTAAACTTGCAAGCTCTGTGGTGTGACATATTCTGAGCAAGAAGAATGCTAAATATGTTGAAGTGCATTCAGTATTGCATAACATATACTCCATTGATTGGTTAAATCATATTATTAATGCAAATCCAGTTGAAATGAGCGATATCTTACCTATTTGAATCATACATGTAAGAGGAAAATGGTGTAACTGAAATTTTATGAGCTAATTAGAAAGGGGTATTGTAATAGGATAAATTCAATAAAAAGATTGATTAATTGTGCCAAGGATTTAATTAAAGATATATAAACAAACTCAATAACTAACTGAAACACTTTTCTGAATGAAAATTTTATCCTGCCAGCTTTTACATGAGGAAACAAATTGATATAAGGAACCTCTTATATTTAATGCTTACTATATATATATGGTAATAATCCAACTAATAATCTTGCCTCAAATTAATACACTAATTTTGGAAGATGTGGAATTACCATAAGTGAACATTAAGTTAAGGTACAACACTAATAGATAGATCAGAATAATTCAATGTATGCCTCGTTAACTAGTTTTGATTCGAATACTATGAATATATGAACAATGGAAATTTATTAGAGTTTTGAATTTAGGATACTACATGTCATCTCGAATATAGATTAGGGGCTTCATAAAAATTTTGAATATTAGGAGATCTATATTGAAAAAGACAGATAATGTTATAGTTTGTTGGTTGTTTATTTATAAGATAAAGCTTAATTTGGCTAGTCAACTGAGCCTCATGCATTCAAGAAAAATTACTCAAAAACTATTCAAATTTGAAAAAGTTAAACAAACAATGAGGTTTTATTTATTAAATGAAATAATAGTAGCAATCGTTGTTATTTTTATAAGTTGAATCATATTTTTTTTAGAAGATTCTTTCCACAATATATATTTGCTCACATAATATATTTGAATACTAATTGTCTATCTTTATCATAATTGTGATAATGTGCAAGTTAACTATTGTCAATTATGACATTGATATTTATCTATTTACATGTTAATTTTTTAGCTAATTTATATGCAGACATTGCAAAAATTGTTTGACATATCATAATAATAATGTGGTGAAAAATGTTAGATATGTTATGATATCATATCAATAGATAAATATTACACAGCAATACTAAAGATATATGTCAACAACTAATAATAATTTAAACTCATATATGTCAGAGTAAAAAATATATAGCAAATATAATAGGGCATTATAATACTCAGCTAGTAGCAATTCTCTATTTGTTCGAGTAATTATGCTGAATTTTATTAACAATTTGAGTTACAAATATGTGCAATGGGAAGATGGATCTTTTGATATTAATTTCTTATATTAAGTAGAACTAAATTATTCAAATCTAACGTACACATATCAAAATAACCATCTTTCATCCAAAAAGAATCAAGTGTGATAATTTTCTTGCATCCTAATAGCATGTCAATAACATTTCGTTGGTAGTGTCTTGTAACAAAGACTATGGCTCAACGCATGAATTTGAGGTAATTTTTATTACAACATTCCTTATGCCTCTTATAGTTACTAGTCCCATGCTCAATATATGAGACATAATTCATTTTTCTAGTCCAAGAGATGGAATGTTCTTTTAGTTGCTTCTAATCATTTCTAGCTATTTGCTGTAAGAAACGTCTTGGCCATGCACTTACCTAATGAGGACAAGGAAGATGATGGACTTATATGGGTGCCCTATCTGTCTAGTATCATATGGTAGTGCTTCATTGATCTCACCATGAAGTCTTCATCAAGGGATAAGAGCACGAGTAATGCGATATGTTCGCTTTTGTTCTTGCAAGAAATGAATGAATCATACTTATTCCCATAGATGCATCATGTCTAGATATGTGATCAAACATTTGTGGAGTGACAAAAGATAGAGTCAAACAGCGCATACCCTTACAATTAGTGAAATTACTGATCTTCATCACCCCCACATATGAAAATAAAAGTCAATGTAGTATCTACTTCAATTGCCCATGCGGATGGTGGGTAATATGTACATTCATACTCTCTCTATAACACATTCATAATTGTAATATAAATTTATTACTCAAGAGATTTCACTAGGAGCAAAATAGAAGTGGACTGCAAAAGCCAAATGCAAGAGACACTCACATCACCCTCATATTGACCATAGAACTCGAATGCCCTTATTAATAACTATTCAAGTGAATTACATAAAATTGGGGAAAGGAATCCTCTTAGATCTTTGTAGTTATACTTGACTTTCTAAGGAATCCCTTTAGAAAGGAAACAGCCAAATATCCCAAAATTCTTGCAATCTTGATATTTTTCGACAAAAAGTCAGAGGAAGGATGCCACAACACTACACATACTCCTTCACATTCTAGTATGTAGCGCCATGGTACTAGCTGTGGATATGATGACATTGAGTAACATGAAAACAACCTACCATATAGTCTATGAAATTGAATAATGAATGTCATGACACTCTTGATAACTTTGCTCCTTTATCTTGAACTTGATATTCAAGCCCGTAATAGATCTTCTAGTCATTCCTTGGGTCGATAACTCAACAAATATGAGTCACACCTTAGCAAATCTCTACCTTGTCTCATATTTGGAGCACTTTTGATGAATCAAACTAGGTTGACCTTGAAAACTCTGCTTCAAATTGAATGAGACTTTGCTCCTCAAGCTCTCCTTAGCCATGCCCCCTTTAGGCCTACCATAAGTGTTGCTAAACACCACCAAAAGTTAAACAATGCTCTAACCTCATAACTGACATAATAAAATGAGCATTGTATTTGGTGTCTTCTCTTCTCAATCCTCCACACTACCACTTGGGGCCACCCAAGCTTTAATGTGTGAGTTGCTTGAACAGCTCCCAAGTCCCCTTCTTGTAAAGGAACTCCTTCTTCTCTTCCCTTGGCCATCTACTAGAACTCAAAGCATGTACAACATCAGAACACAAGATAAGATTGAAAAAAAACCATTGATAGCACACAAAACATAATCCATCTCATCCTTTCTTAATGGATATTTAGCCATCACATATGGCAATTTAGGAGATGTCTCACTTTCATGATGAATCTAAGGCCTAGCCATAGTAAATACAACATTCATTCAATGGGAAGAACCACCCACTCTAAACTCCATCCTTCCTGAAGCACCTTTACTTTTCAATGAAAACGAATTTGGTATGTTGTAGCAATTTCTCTTATTGGAGATGCCCTTCTTCCTCGTATGCCCTGAACTAGTGTGTTGTAATTATTTTGTTTGGCTTCTAATGTCAAGGATGCTACTAATGCTAATCCCATAACTGTTGAGCTATCAAAGGCATACAAGTTGCTTCTGACTCATCCTCCAAGATGCTTGTACAGAAGCTTGTAGTACTTGGCAATGATATGCCCCATCTTCTTGCAGTAGAAACAAGTCATCCTTCACTTCGATCTTGATCTGTCATTGCCGGTTCCCTGAGTCTATTGTCCTTTCCCCATCAAGCTCAAAGCTTGCACCTTGAATCTCTTGGTTGACCCAAAATTGTTGTCTAGCTTCCCCTTAGAAATTGTCCTAGACATCACTATATATCAATGATTTCCTCCCATAGATCATCGTCTCCCAGAAGGTCTTATAAGAAGGTGGCAATGAACACAACCATAGAATAGCTTGATCTTCAACCTCCACCTTGGCGTCAATAGTCTTCAAATCATTGATGAGGATGATGAACTCATTGATGTGCGACTTGATTGAAGTCTCCTCGGCCATACAAAAAGTATATAGCTGCTGCTTTAGAACCAACTTTTTGGCAATGAACTTCTATAAATACAGTGCCTCTAATACCTTCCACAAATTGGTTGTCATCATCTCTATGTGTATCTCTTGCCAAACATTATTCGATAGGCACAAATGAATGGTGGAAAGAGCATTACTATCAATCCTCTTCCAATCAACATCAATATGGTAAAGTCCTACTCCTTGATTGGTGCCTCTAGACCATTCTACACCAAGAAATTAGTAATCTTGATTTGCCAAAGACTGAAATTTATACCCCATAAAATTTCTCCATCTCAAATTTCATTGCAACCATCTTAGATACTTCAATCAACTGGCAAATAGCAAACTGGTGCTCTAATACTAGTTTGCAGGGATTTGAACCAATGTTTGAGCACAAATCAAGTCATGAAATAATAAAGGTAATAACTGAAACAAAAGGATAAAGGAGATCACACACTAATATATGCACTCTAAGCCACCATGGGGCAATTAAGGTTGTGCTCAATGAGAACTTTTCTCTTTTGCTTCGTTTTGAGTCTTGGTTTGTATTATGGATTAACAGAAATTGTAATAGAATGGCCCATAACAAAGGACAATTTGGAGCCACTGAGCATATGCATGGACTTCAAATTTTTGCATAAACATTTCGACAAGATCTTTTTACTATGAGGTGTCATTATCTAACTCCTCTAGATTTTGTATCATTTTGAATGAAATAAAGATTTGCATTACTTATTGAAAATACATCCTAAAGTGAAATATTCTCTACCAATAGTCTTAAAAATCTAACTAGACCTACAGGATGGACTAGGAATTGGCCAATAGTCCAATTTGGTTACTCCAATTACTCATTTTACAATTGAAATGGAGTTCGACATTTTGGCACGATAGATTTTCTCATTTTTAGCAAATCCATGTAAATCGGTTTAAGAAATGATCAACTTAAAAATGAAAAATACAAAAAAGAGAACATGATATTGAATTGGAAAGGTGCAGCGTAAACATAAACCCTAACCATTCTCATCATTGATTGTTCTTCAAATTGAGTGGAGACGGCCACACACTAAGAATTGATTCTCACCCAACAATCCTAATTTCAATTGGGTCTCAAGATGCACGTTGAGCTCTAGTTTGCTGTCGTAGCATCTGCAAAAGGTGGGTCTCTAAGTTCAAGCATTTGAATGTGTTTTTGTTCCATGACAAATCTATCCATTAGTGATGTAAAACGTGAGTAAAAGGAGGGAAAAAAGAGCAGCAGAGAGTCCAATTTCTTAAATATTTTAATTTGGGGTGAAGCTTGCTTGGACATAATAGAGAAAATGATGGTAGTAAGTAGCAAACCTCGGAGAACCAAAATTTCCTACTACCAGCTAATTGGCAGTCACTTCCTGAGCTAAAGTCTATTGCTATTTGTCCATTCCTTAAGATAGCACATCTTCGACTTGCTGAGGTGACTATCAAAGGTTTTACATACCCAATAATTGTTTATTAGAGGAGCTCAATTTGCAATTGTAGAACCTACAAGAATACAATTACTAGTTCTCATATCCACTGTTGCTTTTCATTCTTTAAAAAATGCAAAACCACAAAAACAAGCACGAAACCAATCCAGCTGCAATCTTAAACCTTTTTACCTTCTCTCCCGTCATCATCAATCTGATTCGAATTTTTATTTTTCTCATCATTCTTGAACCTCTAGTGAATGTTTTTTTGGCTTGAATGTTTTATATGTATATGGCTTGCATTTGAATATGATGAGCTACTATATGTATTGTGAATTGGATAGCATTTGCTAGTACTTTTAAGACTAAATTTATGTTTTTTTTTTTGTGTTGAACCGTAGTACTATAGTGTTTAACTTGACAAATTGAAATTGTTTATTAATGTTTGAAGTGTGACATTTTAGATACATATTATTATTGTTATTATTATTATTATTTAAAAGACTTGGATGGACCCATGAAACTATAGATCAATTGGTTGCTAGTTTGGTCCGATCTAATTTTTAAAACTATGTCATCTATAAATCTACAAGTTTTTCTAGAGTGGTGGACATGCTGAACAAGATAAAGTTGTATACGTATCATGCAATAATTGGTCCATTACACTTTCGTAATTAACAGGTTGACGTGACATGCCCTTGCATCTTGTAGTTGATGATCAAGTTAGGTATTAGCATATTAGGGTCCTTTAATATATCATCGAACGGAGGATTAAGTTTAAAACTTTAGTTATTTGGTACCCATGGATCTAGCCAAAGCTCTAGTGTTCCACTTGTTTCCTTTTGTAATGCAACATCCTAAAGCGACAGATTCTCTATGAATGCTAACCAAGAAATTTAGCAGCTAGGATTAAAAACCAAATATGGCAACCTCACGGAACCAAGAATTAGGAATCAAGCAGCAAGTGCCTTCCTTGGATACCATTATTTGATTGAAATCGTGAACTTTCCCAAAATCTGCACCTCCATTTCCCTTTAGCTTACATTTGGAATCCCAACTTAAATGTGTCATGAAGTATCTGCCTTCATCGTTTGTTCTATCCCCCACCAAACATCTCTTGCCAATTTATTAATTCTATTGCAAGTGTTACTAGGGAGCTTAAATGCATACGTTGTTGAGTAGATGGGGATGCTATCAAAGACATATTGGACTAAGGTAGTCCCTTCTGCCCAAGATATGTAGTAGTTTTAGGACTCCAATCAGATAATTTCCTATTAATTTTATCTATATTATGTATTCAAAGGAGTTCACACTTTTCCTTTTAAGGAACGAAGAATCCCAGGTATTTAAGAAGGTGAGTACAAGGTCTTAAGATTCTTAAAGTTATTTATAGAATAATCTCAATTTACTTAATCACGTTGAATATAATTATACTTCAACATTTTTCTTAAAATTAATATAAAAATTAGATTAATCCATAAACCTTATAACAATTAAAAAATCGGTCACAAAGTTCATAATTATTTAAATTCAATTTTAAAAATAACTTTTCTCCTCAATTCAGTCCGGGCCTAACAGTCCGAAGCACGAATGAACCACGGTCCATGCCCGTACTGCTCTCTTTGCGTCGCCTAGGATGTCAGGCCTTGTCAGCACGGCCCGAAAACAGTTGTCCAACAGAATTGGGCCGATCACCTTTCCAGGCCCAGCTCATTCTACCAAGAGTAAGTTCAATGCAAAGCCGCCTGAGAAGAGAGGCGGGGAAAAACGCCGTTGGCTGCCACGTCTCTCGTCCCAGAGCCCAGTCACCCTTTCTTTAATTTTTTTATCTTTCCAAATCCGAGTTTTGATACGGTGAACTCCATTAATATCGTCTCTATCGACGCCAAAAGGAGAAGTGAAACTCCTCCGACCGAGTTAGTGCGCATTTTCAGTTCGAAAAAGAAGATGCAAGTATACGATACCATTCTAATGTGTCAATCCAGAATCGATCAACCAGGCTTCTGTCACGACGTCAATGACGAGAAAATTCACCATTGAGAGGGGCTTTTTAAGATAAAAGGGCAACAATTAACATCAACTAAATTGAATCTTTCCTCCCGATAACCATAGTCCCCCTACACAATTAAATAAGACCAAGAAAGATGATGACAGGAGTACACATACCTGTCTGTAACTATCCAAATTTCATAAGAGGATTTATCAAACATCCAAGCACTAGCAAAAACAAAAACCCGAGAAATACTCTCTCCCAAGAAGCCGAACTAAGCTGTACCTTTGAATTTGGCCTCATAGTCATGCGGTTGCTGCACGATGACACGAAATAAATCATTAGAACCAACATAAGGAAAGCAATGCGACCAACTTCAAGTAGAAACTACTTGCATGGACACAACCAACTACTTGTCAATCGGGATTTTTAAATGACAATCCATCCAGTGATAAGGGATTGTAATACGCACCATATATATGGCAGATATAGACCTGCCAGCAAACCACCTAAGATGCATTGCATGTTGGGCGCTCATTGCTGCTTCTACCTTCTCAAATCGCAGGTACACACAGCCAGCGCTGTCTCTGCATGACATTGTAATCAAGGAGTTGTGAACAACACCCCAATCAGAATTTCAAGCCAAAAGAGAATAACAAAATTACACATATGTACATATATATATATATAGAGAGAGAGAGAGAGAGAGAGAGAGAGAGAGATCCATTAAGAGAAAATTCCAACTTCAACCACCTTTTGTCTCAAGGTTTATATAATATTATTTACAAACAGAAGTTTCCTAGATCTAGAACTGCCATTTAACCAAAGTAGTTTGTAACTCCTAAAACTGACTCAATATCAGGATACTCACAATCATGTCGGTGTCTGTTTTGAAACAATGTAAAGAAAATCTCATATCCAGAACAATATGGAAACAAACGAATTGCTTCATGATAGGTAAATGAGCATATTACAGCTCATTATTCTATAGGGCAGAGACACACACAGATAGCTGCAGCAAGTATATGAAACTTACTTATCCACATATATGTGCTTCACTTTCCCAAATTTGGAGCACTCCCCTTCCACATCATCCTTTATGTCCAAATCAAAGTCTGGTTCCGTCTGCAAGATAAAAGACCTCGTGTCACTTGCCACATGCAGAGACAACATGCCTAATGGTGAGAGAATGTGCAAAGCACATCCCAAGAATAAAGAAACAGACCTCAGTGGCAGGATCAAACAAGTTCTTGAGCAGCAAGCACTCGGTAGGGCTTCCAACCGCTTCAGAGGCAGCAGAGATAACCTGTGCAGGAAGCATCGGCATTGGAACAGCAGCAGGCAAAATGCCAGCTTGAATTGGAGCTTCATTAAGCATAGGTACTCCAAGAGATCCAGCAATACTGCAGAGATTATCAAAATCAGTGTTCTCCCCCTCCTCATTCAGGAAAACAGAACTGCTAGAATAGATGACCAACCTGGTGGCAATACCAGTGCGATCCAGTTTTTGCATCAGCAATGCTCGTGACTGGGCATTTAAAGCCTGCAGAAAATCAGATGTCAGCACATGCATACTCTTTTTAAAACATATAAGGCAGAAAAACAACGCGGACCACTGATATAATATCTGATTTTTGTTTATGTATGTGTTGCAACCATTGCACTAAATCCAGCTTCCAAAATAACAAAAACTATTGGGCGCCTTAAACCATTCCAGATTTAATATTTTGATAGTGTGCAGATAGTCAAGTTTCAATCATGTTTATTACCTTATCATAGTAAACTTCAGTTTCGGTACCAACATTTTTTTCTATCTACTCAGCTATTAAGAGCTTCAGATACATGTACCCTAGTTGTCATGCAAAAGAAAACCCTTTAAATGTAAGACTGAACTTCTCATATTTCAACATGTGGATTCCTAAACCACCACACAACCTCAAAGAGAAATTACTTCTCAGTTTTCTGATATATAAGTCCATCAACTGACATACATTTCATGAAGTTCTTCATGAAACAGTTTATGATTATCAGTTCCAAACGTTCTAACTCCTCTAAATTTCTCATAGTTGCCATTTCTTTCAAAATGAGAGACCTAAATATTTAACTCTAAATTGCCATTTTAATAGCAAAACGGGTATGTCCAAGCCAAAGAAACTAGTGAATTTGCACAATGAAAAGAGAAATATGATTCTCCTGCGTAGCTTCATGCAATACTAACACAAAAAGGTTATGTCAGAAAATGACTTACCAATCCACCCTCATCATCATCTAGATCTGCAGATTTTGCAGCAGTGTCTTGAGCTCCAACATGATCAGTGACGGAGGAAATCTGTATGCATATGTGTAAATAAGTAAAGTGCAAAGTAATAATGGCACAATTAAATATGGTCCACATAATGCAACCTTAACTATCTCCAGGAATAATGTGCTTCTTTTTCAAGTGACCATTCAAGAAAAATTTTTCAAAATGGAGCAAAATCTGCCAGGATATGGTCTCCCATTTACTCAACTTCCAGAACTTCCCATTTCACTGTGATAACTAAGTGCGCTACACATATTTCTTGAGAAAAAAACGTAATGTCAGAACCAATAGTTACTCTTAAGATGCAATCAGAAGACAAATCAAGAGAATCCACAAAAATTCTTCAAGAACATATCTTGAAATTTCTCTTTCTGAATTTTAACAATGTCAACTTTGGAGCTCATGCTCTACATAATTTGTGCCTCCAAATGAATGCAAGCACATTACAAAATGCGTACCTTAAGAAATCTACCAGCAATTTCCAATTTCCCATTTACACTTTGAGCGGCTTTTGCATGCTCAAGTTGCGCAAACTGTACAGAAAGATTATAATCAAACACATGAAAATTGGAATAGGGGTAATCGACAGATGAAAAATGAAAAAATTTTCAATTCAACAAACATTCTATCCACCTGAACAAAACCGAAACCTTTGCAATGCCCAGTCTCAGGGTCAAGGGGTAGCTGCACAAGCTCCACAGGGCCAAACGCCTCAAATATCTACATGACCACAAGAAACAATACTGCACTGTCAATTATAACATCACTAAGATAATGATAAGGGGGAAATCAAAGGCCTAAAATTTTTGTAGCCAAAGAAAAAAAATTATCGAGACTGAAAAATATCAGTATTGATAACACTGTTAAATTTACATGATTCATCTTATATAAGGCCAATAAACTTCAAACCCAAAATTTCAATTGAACCATCACCTATCAAACAGTACTGGAGTCAATACGGAAGATACAGAAAAAAGTATTATGGTCATCTGCTTCAATCAGAAAACTTCAGAAAGAAGAGTACAATTTGGTTATCTCTCTGAATTAAAAAAAAATCTGCTTTCCCCAGATATGTACTTGTATTGTTCTTTTACAATAGCTTGTGAGTGCAAATGGACTGACTACACTGTACTTAGGAAATAGATATGCTAATTTCTAGCACAGCAACATATATATAAGTTATGGCACAAAGTATTACAAGTGAGGCACCAGCCAACCCATCTAAAGCAACAATACCTAGGTTTTTCCATATAAAAAATAAAATAAAATCAGAAATAGAAGACAAATTTTCCTATATGTTTCCCTATTTAATGCATGCAGGATCTCATAAATAAAATATTTGCCCACATACAAACTTCACTGCAAGCCCATTGTTCTACTAAATACATCAGGAGAAAATTTCAGCTAATTGTCATCTCCAGATTTCCACTTTTGTGCAGTTGAACAGGATAGCCCAGTCCATCCTCAAGAAAGTAGGGAATTTGTTCCTCATTTGCAATTTTGCATTGCCAAGAGGTCCAACTTTCTTATCATACTTGGCAAAGAATGAAGCTTTTGAATGATCACGCAGGTTGTTTTCTAGCTTCAAATAAATATAAGCCAATCAACTTACACTTTTCAGATGGCTCTCAGTCATGTTGAAATGTAAGTTCCCCACATAAAGTTTCCTGTCTGTGGCTCCATAAGCTCCCACAGTGCCACCAGCAGCAGTAGATGTTGTAGATTGCACAAGATTCTTCTCAGCCTCAGATGGTTTGACCATTACTGGTTGTCCAAGAAGCAATTGACCAGAAAGTGCTATTGCCATGGGAACTGACATCGCATCATAGAATTCAATATACCTGCAAAATGAAAATGCTTGCACTAAATTGGTCAGAAAGAGTAGATGAAATGCAACCATAATCAAGACTTACAAGTCAAAACACCAAAGTCTTGAAGGGAAACAAAAAAACTCTAGCGAAGAGAGCTCAAGCTGAAGAATCTGATGGTTCATATGAAAAAATAAAGTTAGCTCATTATACTGTAAATTATATAACAAAAGCATAGCACAAGGACATAGTGTATCAAACATACGCAGAACAGAATGAAATGTACAAGTGCAGCAGTCACCATAATTGTGATAAGATCACAGACCACCAATTTGCAATGAAACCCCCAAAATTGACGGATATCAACATTTGAAAAAATTAGTAAATATATCTATTTCGGTTTTTCCCAACTGAATAATATATAATTTTTTTATCATCAAAGACATCTGAAGCACCTAACGATAATTGGAGACTCATTGAAATATTTCAACATGTAAAAACATGGATGAATAACTATGGAAATCTTATTCAGTGATCATCCGGCAAGCACACAAAATGCTGTGGCACCACTCACTTTTCTGTAAAACCAACCAGACTATCAACAGTCAGTTAATATCCAGTTCAAGGTGCTTTTACTGCTCTCTCTGCAAGAAGAGTAAAAGCGGAAAGTAAAAGAAACTCAGGGTCATGTTGTCTACCTTTGAAACGCAGCATGAATTGATAAAACATGATTGCAAGGTATTCCCATCATCCCTCATCATTATCGCATTGCTAGTGAATTTAAAAATACAGTTAAACTTGATCCTCCCAACAATATACGCTTAAGCTTCTCTGCAGGCAAATAAATGTGACAACTTTTGAAGCAAAAGAGCACATACCCAACGCCTTTGGACCGTCTTGAATTCCTATCCATGATCAATCTTACATCCCTCACCTAAAAAAAGATCAGATTAGTCTCAAAATAATATATACAAGGAAGAGACCAACATTAATAATTAAGAAACTGATAAAACATAGCAGATCTTGTAGTGACACCTAACTCATGCTTGCGCTCAGTTAAGAATATGATCATAATGAAATTAGGAACTGTATAATGAGTAAATTTGCTCCACTGTACTTATTGGATCTAAGCAACTTTCCCACAACAAATATGGCATTTTGTCATCCTGACATACCTTTCAGAAGATAGGGTATGCATTTATGTTGGAGACAACTAATACGAGAATATAGAAAGACAAAGCAGAACAAGGCCACAATTAGATGGAGCTGAAAATCACAAAACATTTCTTACCTTGCCAGCTTTCGAGAAGAACTCATACACATCTCTTTCACTGGCTTTCAGAGGCATCTATCAACAGAAGCACAAACATTACAGTGGTGTTGATAACATATAACACCATGAGATTATAGACAAATGTTGAACCGTAATATGAAGGGAATGCCAACGCACAGATGTACCTGATAAGCAAAAACTGTCCTCTGGTCCCTCTCTGGATCAGCTTCAGGCTCCACTGCCTCCTTCTTATCCTTAAATCTCCTGTAATTTGACCATAAAAAGTTAGAGACAATTCAAACAAGCAATAGAGCCTTGCCAACATTCATCCGCACAAGGAGACAATTAAATCCATGAATGTACCAAAAGACAGCTTATCAATCATCACAAGCACTGGCCAGGCAGCGTTATCTTCCCAAATAGAATCTAACTTGGGTCCTACAAACATATATGTATGTATGCATGCATGTGTGCCCGTGTGATAACGATAAATCTCTCACTCATCTAAGCATATGAAGTCACCAGCAGAGTGAACACGAAGTAGCTTAAAACTGGGATAGTCGCTACCGAACAGATCTAAATGAAAGCCGTTTCAATTAAAGTAATCATCATATTCGAAATTCATTGAGAAATGCTAGGGATAAAGAAACATAACATCACCTGGTATCTCGAATGTCAAGGCCGCGATCCCGCTCATATTCACTCTCATGTTTGCGGGACCGACTCGAACTCCTTCTGGACCTGCTCTGGCTTCGGCGAGGACTTCGGCTCCTGTGAGACCTGCTACTGCTCCTCCTGGACCTCTCGCTCTCCCTCTCCCTCTCCCTCTCCCTATCCTCTCTATCTCTGTCCCTCCTGTCCTTCTCCCTATCCCTTTCCTTTCTCTCCTTCTCCTTGTCCCTCTCTCTATCCTTATCCCTATCCCTGTCCTTCTCCTTATCCTTATCTCTGCTACTCCTCTCCCTGTCGCGGTCTTTATCCTCCCTGTCACTGTCTCTGCTACTCCTGTGGCGGTCCTTATCTCGGCGTGAGGACCTGTCCTTCTCTTCGCGGTCTCGGTCTCTCCTCGAGCCATTCTCCTCGTCGCCAGCCCTTGACTTCTTGCTCCGCCGCTCATCGCCGTCTACATCCTCATCAACATGTCGCTTCCTGTGGCCCTTCTCACTCCTCTCAGACCCTCCTTCCTTGATTCTCTTCGACTTTGAGGAATTCTCCCGATCATCTTGATTCTCCACCGTTTTTTCCAGGTATTCGTACTCGTCGAATTCCATTGCTTTAGGTATTTGTATCGGAGCTTGTTCTTCTCCAACGCTCAAGAGAACAACGATGTAGACGATTGGTGGCTTCTCTAGGGTTTTCCGAAGGCTTTCGAAGCAGAAAAGGGATTAGGGTTTTTTCCTTACTGGACTTATTTAGTTTCATCCGACTCGAATCGATTGCGCTCTACCTAGAGCTAGGACTCGATTGCAATATAATATAATATTGGGGGATCTCTTTGCAAAGCTTTAAATAGTAATTCAAAACTATTATATAGCCATATCGGAATTTCTGAAAAAATTTTCATCGACCTTTCCAACTTAGGATTCGATCATTTGACAACCCTTTGAGGGCTTAGTGAGATAACCACAAGTTCAAACTCAAATTAATAAAATAATTTGATTATATAATAAGGGTAAATTGATTATATATATTATTTTCTTAATTGGTTTTTATCTAACTTCAAACTCATTCCTGCCCATCAAATTTGTGCCCTTACGTATTAATCTCATCTCTCTCCATATCAATTCCATCATTACACATCAATTTCCACCCATCGATAACATGATATGTAGCATTCCAGGGCATGCAAGCAAAATGTACGCGAGATGTTCAAACTGGACCGTGTCTATGATGTGAAGTTGCTGATCGATACGTAAAAGGACAAAATTGATGCCTAGGAGAACAGTTTGATGTTAAGAAGGATGAAAATGAGGTACAAAATATGATTGAAATGAAATTAATGAAAAATGCATCTCGAAATTGGATTCGACACGATTACTTGGACTAGCCCGATCCAAGAAAATCATGTCTGAACCAAGGATTGTTGTTGGGCCAGGTGCTTGTCGGACCGGGCCAACATGATCTGATCATTTTCGGGCCGCGCTCATGCCATCAATTTTTTATCTAGGCCTGGCTCAATATCACAATAAATTTAAAGTAAAAACCACAAATCTAATGAAAAAAAAAATGTTCAATAAAAATTAGTCAATGAATTCGTTTTAATTGGACAAGTCCGGTAGGGTTATGACTTATTAGGCTAGTGGTTTATCAGAGCATGTGTCCACACATCCCAACAAAATTTTCTGATCATGTCGACCCAGTCCGATAAGATCAGGGCTGTCCAAAATGCCACCTATGTAGACTTAGGAGTGAAAAAACAAGGACCGAAAAACTAGGACCGAAAAACTGTAACCTAAAAACATCGGACTAAGACCGGCTGGAAAAGGTCGGCTTTTTAATCCCTTACCTAAAATTTTAGCCTCGATCTAAGAAAAGCAGGCGGGACTCGAGGCTGACCCGAGTTTTAGAATTACATTTAATTATGTAGTAATATCGATTTCATGGTTCACCTCCCTGATCATGTATTTAATGCTACCATAACTAATTTTTAATTATACAATCTAGCAACATTTACTCTTAATTATTACACATTATCTAAAATCAATTTTGTTTATTAATCATTTATATATAACAATACTCCAATTATAATTTTATATTAAAAGTAGGAGACATAAAAAACCTAATCTGGCATACGGTAATTTTCCATTATTCTAAATGGGTTTCTATATGATTTTTTTTCCTTTCCAAAAACCGGGAATAAAAAAAAAGTCGAGACACAATTTGATAATTAAAAAAAAAAACCTTCCAGACTCATAAGTGACGCAATAATCAATTTACCTTAAAAAAAGGAACATTTTAATATTAGATAAGTAATAAAAATATTTTGAAAGACAACAATACAACCAAATAGACAGGAATCAATAATAATATGAAAGGAAATACAGTCTCCCACTCCCATGACACAAAAATCGAAAAATCGCACCCAGTTAAAGATAATACAGATTTTGCGAGTACTATCAGAAGCGGTAGACCATCTTGCTCCACAGGATCGTGCTATATTCTGTTCGAATGTATGCTTTCAAGCTTTCTGGGGACCCTCTCTTGATGAGAAATCGTCTGTGGCATCGTCATGCCCCCTGAGACAATGATCTCTGCCAAAAAAGACCGAAAAACAACTTTTTTTACAGTTCTCAGCTCGCACCAATATAGAGCCATTAAGGAGCGGATATCTTATAACGGAGGTTAAATATATACTTAAGCCGTACCAATGCCTTCTCGGATAGACAGATTTGGTCTAATGATGTCTTTGGAGTTCACGAGAAATATGTCTCCAATGTACAAATGGTTTGTCGGGACAAACACACTGCATAACTCTTCATCCTCATTGTCCTTCTGCAGTGAGCAACCACCAAAGAAATAAGAATTTAATCGGGTTTCAAAAGAAACCAATAAGATAAAAGTGCTATGGGGTAGATTGACGATATAATGGAGCGGATTGAAGCATTAACAATCATAAAAAAATGAATGAGACAACATAACCTGTAGGACAACAGTCGATGTTATAAAACCAAAGGCATATTCACCCACACGAGGATGGCGAATGATTGCAACCTCCTTAAAAGCTGTCGTGTTCTGATCTGTGAGAGGTGAAATGGATTAAGTTCAAATGTACTTGAAGTCAAAGTATGCATTATGTAGAATTAAGATAGAGGCACACTCTACTAATGCAAGAAGTATCAATATCCAAATTTTGTGACCAAAAGGTCCTCATTAGATGAACTTCTCATAATACCCTCTCCACATGCTGTGAAGAAGGGCCAGTGGTCTTTCACAAAGATGCTATGACTAATTTGGTCAGTTATTCCCCAAATTATCAATACAAGAATTGACAAGAAGACACCAACTAATTCTTCCCAGCAATCTCTCCTGACAGGATCTCCAACCTCTCAAATTCCTTATGGTCCAGGACTTTTAATATATATGTCCATCTCAATTATGCCAACCGTGATAAGTGCATTGTTTTCTAATATGTCGATCATCATCACCACATCTTTACAGAATATACACATGCATATACACATACATGTACTTATCTTGTACATAGCCCAATTACCTGGAGAAATAGCAGCACTGATTTGTTTGGAGGCTGAGTAGATGTGCTTAACAAATGGCATTCGTTTAATGAACCATTCACCAAACCAGAAAACTGTGGCACCTAGCCAAGATGAAACGAAAACACCGACAAGGAAAACGAAAACAAGGGATGTAATAAATCCAAGACCTGCAACATCGTCAAATAGCTCTTGAGACATGAACCTTATAGTAATGAATTAAGAAAACAGAAAGGAAATGTACATCCTAAGATGAATAGATCCAGCTTACAATTAGATCAAGAAATGTTATGTCTGCCAATTAAGGGTACCATGTCATAGTAATACTTTTCTATTTCACTGCTTGATTTTAATCTTTATTGATTATACGTAGCCACAATTTAATCTAACTTTCGTCACAAAAAAGTGCATAATTAGTAAGCTCTGGAAAACGTTTGTCGTGTCAGATGTACAGGGATGCACATATGCATCTGACTGAATAAAAAATCACCAGTCACTGGGAAAGGTTACAGCTAAGAAATCATTACTCACCGAATATCTCAATACCAAGCTGCTCATATAAAGGACTGAAGAAACCATCAACAAATTGAATGAACCACCATGTAATAAAAAAGGTGACAGCAACTGGGAAAAGAACAACACTGCAAACCATGATTCAAACCAATTTCAATCCATTAGTTAGCATATCATCTGTAGAATCTAAGGAGATAGGTGCAATCAGTACCATCCAGTCATGAACTTCTTTGAGATCCAGCTCTGAAGAACATAGCAGCAAGCCTGAACAATTTAAGGGCAGTAAAACATAAGAACTGAAAAATAACATGCACCATTTATGATTATGTACATAATCTTAAATATATAGAAGAATATGAATAAAATAAAATTTTGCCTGACTCTAGTTCCTTCTCTAATAGAAGAAACCAGCATCAACCTTACTGTAACTGGGCAGTTCAGATGAAAGCTTCGTAAATGTCAGGCACTTTCAGGTCCACAGCCTTCAAAATACCTCCATTATATTCACTAACAGTGGAATTACAAAAGACATTTCGATGATTTCAAGTCATTTTTCACGTGAATCAACTGACCACAAAGACAGTTACAACACAAGAACCTTCAACAAGAATCTGACAAGAAACAAGCTAATGCACTTGGGGCTTTATAGAGTCTCATTATCAATGCAGGAAATATCAGAATTCAATCCCCTATGTCATTTTGAGATTTCACCAATATCCTCAGACTACATCCTTCTTTCATTCTGTCTCACTGCAGCACATGACCTCTATAAGCTGATATAGACCTTTAACCTGATCAGCAGACTAGGCTTCTCAAAACTATAGAGAACCTAAAGGCCGAGATGAAAATTACTATAATTGTTGTACACGCAGTTTTTTTCTACTAAATCTTGCTCATTTTCCTAATCCAGATCCAGAAAGTATCCAAATATATTCAGAAAAACACAGTTCTATCCCCATAAGTTGTTCTTATGTTTCCATTATTTTAAATACTTGGCCAGAATCATAATCAAAACGTAGGATCGAGCTACAGACGCCTCCAACCATTAGAGCATTGACTGTATTTACTGCAAAAGGGGCAGTTCTGAAGCTCAAAAATGGATGACTTAACTGCCTTAATTAAACAAAATTATCGTGCAATCCACATGCGGCAATGATAATGAAAAGATCCGAGGGGAATCCGGCATAGATCCGGCTAACTAACAGCAGCAACAGAGTCAGCCCGGCTTGAGTCATGGTAAAGGAGTGAAATATGACCAAAGGATCGCAAATCTGAAGCAACGGACCTTACGAGTGGATGAATTTGGAGAGGAAGGAGGAGCTTTGACGGGATCCTCGGGATCGTCGCCGGAGTTGTCGATGTCAGCCTGACTCAGCGGGACCGAGGTCGCCTCCTTGTCCTCCGCCAAAGCCATACTTTCGCAGCTGGCGGTTTGCTAGGTCTCGCTATATTTATCTCTATCCACTACTCTGTGAGGAGAGTGAGAAACGGAGAAGACGCTGCCGTTGAAAGTGAAGCTGTCCCTATACAGGGAGATAGAGGGTTTCGACTGTGGCGTGGAAAGTGGGAAAGAGTGTAGTGCGGTGGTTGTTGCAGTGAGAGAGAAAACAGAGAGACGAGAGGTTAACAGTGGAAATGAAATTTTGGCGTTAAGCGAAATTGTATTCCATGTTTTTTTTTGGGATGATGAATTAAATTGGATTATTATTTAGGAAATAGTAATTAGTTTACTGTCTTTTTTATGAACGACATGACTTTATTATGGAAATTATGAACGGATAACTATTCAAGATAATGTCCTTTAGTGATTGAAATTTATGACTAATTCAATATAGTCAGATCTATTCACAAAACGATAAATTTCTTTTAATACAAATTATTTACATTTACAACATTCAAACTCAATATCTTATTTAAATATAAGAGATGTCAAACTATTTCAAATAATTTGTATTAGTAAAAGTGATACCTTTACAAAGAAAAAATCATAAGACATAAAATTAATTATAACAATTCAACTTTCCCAAAATATTAATCTTTTTTTCTCTTTTATTTTGACAAATTTATTAGATTATAGAAAATGTGAAAAAAAAAGTGAAAATCGCAAAATCACAGTAAGAATTTTTCAAGTCCTAAGCTCTAAAATATGATATTGTTGATTTTGGTAAAATAGAGAGCAAAAATTACAGGGATTTATGAATGCAGAAGTTTTCCCATTTTAATGAAAAAATAAATTAAGAAATCAGGGTGATGGGCCAAGCCCATTCCATTTGGGCCCAGAAAGGGCCCAGCATCACATGGCTGCTGATTTATCTTATATTTCTGGTCCAGTACGTAGAGGCCAGCCGGGCTGTGCTGATTAGTCGGGCCTCCGCTTCATATACCCATCCATCCACCTATTGAGGGCACCAATCCTTCCGACTCGACGATTTCTTCATCCACTCCCTCATTCTCCTCACGTGACGAAAAAATCGAAACGGTCGACGTGTGCAGCGGAGTGAACCTTCACCCACCCCGAGTACGAAATGCTTTCCTAATTAAAAAGTTATTTTTTAAAATTTTAGAGAAAAAGAGAGAGACAGCACAGCGCAGCACAGCTTGAGATGTAATATGGCCGGTTCAGGTCGGTTTGAACCATGAACCGTGACTTTTTTCTTTTTTTAAAAACATTTCAAATCATTTTCAATGAATAATTTATATATATTTTTTAAGATGAATTGCCGAAGAATCACTCGTTGATTGCACGGTTTCTGCATGGCCAGCCAATTCGGTCCGGTTTTCGCAATGGTTCTAGACCAGTTCAACTGACATATATTTCTTTGACTCGACTCGTAACAGTCCATTAACCTAATAAGAGTAGTTACATACCAATTTAAAGACAGTTCAAACTAATTCCAAGCTAACCTAACAGGTTTAACATCTCTAGTAAGGGGCAACACTAGCACCATCCCTTCGAGATGAAATTTGGACTACCGTCACCATAGCCTTCAAAAATCTCATCTCGGGCTGGTGAGAGTGTAAGATTGGGCTCCTTCCCAATCTCTTCCCTCTCTATTCAAGTCATTTTTTTTCCTTAAATTTTGAAAATAAGCCTTTAATTGAAAAAAAAAATATTTAGAAAAACATCTTGCAAGCTTTCTTGAACTTATACAGTACGTACCGAATTCAACAGACCGAACAGGTTAGAGGACAATTGAATGTTAAGTAACGCCATGGGCTGGCTCACCATGCAAAAGTACTAATTGGAGTTTTTTCTTACAATCCTTGGGCCTTACATATGCAGCCAAATTATTCTCCTTACACCATCAATATAAGACTCGAGATGCGACATGTTTACAGTTATATTTCACACAGAAAAATTTTCAAAGCACATTGAGAAGAATATATCCAATGATATTGCTAAATTATATTACTAAGTATTATCAATTTTTTGAATATGGATCGGTTTTAAATTAGAATTAAATGATTATCGATACATAATTTGAGTAATTTTTTGGATGGGTATAAAATAAATAA
>CXYZ01006789.1:863364-893505 GCA_900006705.1 Sonneratia caseolaris
AAATATTCAAATATGATTATATATGTATAATTAATCAAAATTTAAAATTTTTCTCATATTTTTCTTTTTTATCATAAAATGTATTTTCATATTTTTGAGCCAACGGTGCCCGAGCCGTGTCATATTTTGCCACCTCTAGTTTACTGGTGAGTAAATCTGCCTAGATAAAATCCACTTGTATCCAGAATAGCTAATGGGAACAGCGCTGAAGTTTGGGTTGATCTTTGGATTCCCTGGAATGCTCAATTTAAACCTGTTTCTGTTGGGGTTTAAATCAAATGCACAGGAGCATGATGAAAGTTAAGGATCCGAGACCACCTGACTCGAATGAATGGAATTATTTGTTACTACATAACCTTTTTGAGCAAAACACAGTCGAAGACATTCTCAAAATCCATGTTTCAAATCATAAACTACACTTAGTCTTTTTTCTATGGTTCCTAAAATCTCTCTGGCAAATGTTTGTGCTAGAAACTTTTATTCGAAAGATCAGCACCATAGATTTTAGGGCAATTGATTTGAGAATGCACGAATTTTGTATACTTTGCCAATTCTACCACAAACTTTCAAATTTGATTATAATAGTTGACAAATTTCAAAAATTTTCTAGGTAGGTAATATTAACAACTTCTGTCAAAGAAATGTCATTACTTTTTGGCCGAAATGGTTTATTTCCGTAAAACATTTTGACGTAAGTCAGTGTATGCGGTAGGATTGGAAAAGTATTGAAAGTTGTCAATCATTCTGACTGAATTTAAATGTCTCTCCGGTTAAATTGGCAAAACATGCAAAGTATATGCATTTTTATAAGTTCATCTGCCCTAGATTTCACGAAGGAAGCCCTTTTTTATTTTTTATTTTTTTGCAAAAGTAGCAGGTGCTTGAAATTTATGAAAGATTGGAATTCTATTATGGAGAATTGCTTCTAATGCCCTCCCTTGGTCGCCCGGAGGATTACTCTTTGCCATCTGCGTTTGGCTTGCCCCAATGAAATTGCACACCAATATGGGGAGTGCACTTTCTTGAAACTAGCGTGAACAAAATCGTATGGGAATGTCTGTTGCGCAAGTGTTTAGCTGAAATTACGCCTTATGAATTAATTAATCAATTTCATCTGCATTCCAATTGATTTTCCTCAAGTGATGTGGGGGAAAAAAAAAAGGCCCAGCATCACTCGATGTTGGGGGGACTGTTTTATGTTTTCGGCTTTGCAAAGAGCGCATTCCTCCCATAGTTTCCAAATGAAAAGGCTAATTTGTTCTCATTTCTATACAAAATCCCAAAAGCTTTTGAGTCGCAATATCCATAGGATGGTGAGATGTTAAATTCTGCTCAGATACAATTAATTAGTGTACTCCAGGCGATCGAGGGAAAGCAAACTCCACCTTTGGACCGCAGGGCGGTTGTGACTAATTTTGTTCATTCTGTTAGATATTTTGAGAGATCGGACTCTGCATGTGGAATGGAAGAACACAGAATACAGCAACCCACAATCCAAGCATATTAGGTAGAGATCCTGCCAGGAAGAATCTCTTATATTGTTTAGGGTCGGTCCATTAGAGAAGCCCTTGGCCTTTTTGTATATTCTCTTTTGCTTTAATTTTAACACAAGAGTTAATTTGCTTATAGAAAAATACAGATGAGTAACGGCCTCCCCCCCCAAAAATTGCATCCTGACGATACACATGAATATCCCAATAATGATTTCGGTCTTTTCAGAGTTTGGCAGTGCGGGAGTGCTTTCAAGCTTTCAGCTAATGGCATGCACTAAGTTATGCAGCTGACCATTTCAGCCCGCAGCTGTGAGCAGCAATCCAATCGAACATTATGAAAAGATCGTGACTGCCGAGAATAAATTCACTCCCGTGACTATAGATGGAACAGACAGTAACTGTCAAATAATCCAGTCAGCCTCCAAAATAATCATTCAGCCACGACAACAATTCATCTGGTTCACAGAGATCGACAGGAAAGAAAAGCCAGAATTCCCAGACCGGGGATTCTTGAACAATTGAGGAAGTCCAGAACAAAGAATGCAGCACTTGATATCTTCATGTTGCCAAGGAAATAAGCCAACAGATTCCCACCTTCCGACAGTTACCATTTGAATATGCATACAACAGAGTTTGAGAGTTTCCCAACCGTAAATCACAGTTCCCTACACCCTTTCAAGAAAACTAGCTAAAAGCATTGACCTGTTCTTGACCGACCCTGCCAATCAGCCAACCTGCAGAAAGATGGAAATTCGTGGGTAAATTAATTACTCTAATCAGATTTCTGAGTCCAAACTCCTATTTCCCCATCTTTTTCATGAAAAACATACAAAAAGATTAATCATAGTGCTAGCAACAACTAAATTCCACTGCATCAGATACGTCTGAAACCTATGATTGTTTTGTGAAACAAGGAACCAAGAATATGACTGAATCTAGTTTCAGTATCAGAGCATTCTGTTTTGGTACGGGAAACATCTTTTTTTCTTTCCTTGAAAAGCGAAAAGGAAAAAGATAAGGATATGCCCTCTGCAGTTGACAAGATGTGTTACAATCCAACATACCTTTCAAAGTTCAAGGTGAAACATGCTTTCTACTATCCTTGTTAAGAATTTTGTGGGCTAGATGCTGCTCTAAAGAATGCCAAATGAACAACTGGAAACAATTTCTATCTTTCAGAAGACAAACAGTATGATAGTTTCCTCCTTTTGATTGTAAATCAAGAACAGAACAGAAAACTGGCAGATGCTTCCCCAAGGTTTTTCAAAACAAAATGGCAATCAGGGTCCTCATGAAATACAGAGTGAGTATGACCTGCATTTTGCAAAGCATGCCCTAGACTCTCAAAGCAGCCTTGTGGACCATGGTCTCCTTGTGTATTTGATGGCAACTCTTCTCAACAAGATCAAGCAACTTCTCCAAGTTCACTGCCCACGTGTTCAGAATGTCATTGCTGTCCTTTGCCGTCTGGAAAGAGACTATTCCCATGGGTCTATCAATCTTAGCCACCAAGAACTTTGAGACGACCATATCAGAGAGGTGCTTTTCAGCTTCCTGGAGTAGGTAACAAGACAATAACTAAGCCAATATAACAGTAAACATAGAGAATAAAACAATTCCATCACCCACATTTAATTAGTACTGACAAAAAGTATAAAGAAGGAGCAATGAAAATAAGTCATACGATAGCAGTAGATATCTAGAGTCAAGTATCAAAAAGAGAAGTAGCAAAACCATGTCTCTATTTGAACATTGGACACACACAAACATCAAAGACATAGAGTTAGCAATGATAGGTTTTCATCATTACTACCTACAGGACCTCCATATCACATTCCATATATATACTTTTTGAACAGGTGAAATGATCTCAATACCTAAGAAAAAGATGAGACAGCAAGAAGAGACCTATGTAAAAGCAGTCTCTTATCTCTTACAAGTAACAGCACATGAGGATAATAACTTTAATAAAAGCTTGTTCAACAGCATATAGCTCCATGACAGGCAAAGATGATCTCCTTTCAATTAAATCAGTTTGTCTAAAAGCCCAAGACACAAGCAGAAAAGGAAAATACATAATATGTTAGGGTAACCTGAATGGTAAGGCACAGCAGCTCTGCAAGTCTCTTCAAGGTGATCCGTGAGTAATACTTTGAGACAACGATAATATTCTGCATAAACCAATGGGGATCAATAACAGGACGAAATGTAACCAAACTTATAAAAGGATGAAGATGAAGCAATCAAACTTGCATGTTCAATTATTCTTTGCCTAAGATCTTCTGCAGCCTTGTCAACCAACGAGCCCCCAAGCATGTTTTTCTCATTCTCAAATTCATCCTTGAAAGTACTCCAAAGAGCTGTCCATTGGATGACCTCCATTGTGACCAACTGTTTCAACAACAACCTACAATAACACATAAAACTTAGGGATAACAAATTTTAACAGAAGACAGTTGTTTGAATAGTGCAGGGGCATGCTATCTATGTTCTAGAACATGCAAGAAGTTATACCTAAATTGTGGAATTTCTGACAGATTTTTATCTTCCAAAGTAGCATTGAGAAGGCTTGATTGCATTGGATCATGTGGTGACAAGACTAAATACCAGCAGATTTTCCGGAGAACCTGCAGAAGGTTAAATATCATGGATCAGCTACCAAGAGAGGGGGAAAACATTGTAATTTGCAATAACAGTGTGAGAGAACTCAACTGGTATCCACTGCGCAGGGTCCTCTCTGACAGATGGAATCTCATAAATTGACTTGTAGGAGCGGCAAATTTCAAGATAATCTTTGTTGTGCGAATAATACCTTAGTAATTGAAACAATAATATTAACGAACAATCAAGGAAAAGGTTTATCATGGCATAAGTTAAATGACTCATCCAAAGTGATGATATTGAAAAAGAACTTAAGCACCACTATCCAACAGGGAATAATAGTACGCACAGTTAAAGAAGCTAATACAATTCTAAGAATAATACACCAATTCAGGCATAATTCTAAATAGAGAGACAGCATTGTTTCCAGCTGCTCACCGTATCATCAGTTCATAATAAATACGCTTCAACTGCAAGAGTGATGGTATATCCACTGGAGCTTCTTCAACAATGTTTTCACCTTCTTTAGGCTTTTTCTTCTCTTTGGAAGGATCAGTGTCAAACACTCTCGGACTGATCTTCTTAGAAAGGATTTGTGCACGAACATAATCTTGGCGATCTAAGCACAAACGAACCTAGAAGATTTATTACACAGAAAAGCATGGATTAAACTTCTCATACCTGTCTGAATGATACTACATAACATTTATATCAGAAGAACAAAGGAGAAGCTTTTACTTGTTCAAGAATGAATGCAGTTTTCTCAGTCTTTGCCATAGCCCCAAAAGTTTCCACCTAACCAAGGCCATTAGAGTCTCGTGATAATAGATCATTCAAAAAGTCAAATGACATGAATAAAATTAGAGTCCAATTAACCAACTCACTGCAATCTCTTGCATCAAATCTGCTGCTTCGGCTATTAGACCTTGTTCTTCCTTGATTTTTGCGAGCTTCTTGATCAAACGTGCCCTCTCAATTTCAACATAAATCTACGAGAAATAAACATGAGCATGTAATTGTAGAACTCAAGAAACAATTTACGGGTGAAGTAAATGATTCATGAGACCATAAGCTTACCTTTCCAGCAGATACAGAGTTCAGTGTCTTAATGAGCTCAATACGAGTATCAAGGTCTGGTGTCTGGTCAATATATAGCATTGCTTGCTGAACCATAGCAGTCACAGCCTATTTGAAACAAGCAATTGATGGCAATATTAATCACTTCCAAAACAATTGATGCATTATCACGACAAAAGGCATTAGATGACAAAGATAACTAGATACCTTGTAATCAAAGAAACAAAATGGATAACCTTGAAGGATCCTAAGATGTTACAGCATAAATAAGTAAACCTTGGGAATATCGTCCCACAACCAAACCATCAATATCTCATACAGAAGAATCATAGATACCACAGACTGAACTATTACAGGATTCCTAATTACTATAGAAAATTCCGCGGTGTTCATGCTGAACTATTTCAGAATCAGAGTATGACAATCACCTTAGAGTTAATATTTCACAAACAAGTCGATAACGAATTAAAGCTCCACCAACCAATTCCATTGAAGCACATCAAACATCAAACAAGTAGGAATAAGAGGTTGAACATGCACGAAGTTTTGAAATTCACCTGCTTGAGTTGACCGCGCCGTTTAGATAAGAGCATAATCTGATCATTTAGCGTTTTCCAGGCCTTGGCTTCGAAGCAGAGTTCCAAAATGTCCATCACAGCCTTCTTGGTGCCGGCTACGTCACCGGCCAATCTCATCTGCTTCTCCGCATTCAGGAGCTGCTCTATCGACGCTTCCAACTTTGCACCTCCCTCCTGTAATTGCAGCAACATTTCATCGGACAAACATTGGCATTTAGTCGCCGAAGCCTCGACAGAGAGCATGCAGATCTAGAGCTAGAGATGCGACTCACCATTACGAAGTTGAACCTGTGAATTTGAAGCCAACGAGACTGAGAATTGATAGAACTGTCGGATCGCCGAATCGACGGAAACCCTAGAGCGCTGAAGCTGAAGCTGAAGAAAGAACAGAACCAAATAGCAAGAATTGAGACAGTGAACCCTTCTGCACGAAATGTTGCTCTACACAATTTAGATTTGTTGCCAAGAACTTTCCCAAATTCTATATTCACCCCACAATCTTTAGATTAATTGTTTTGGTCCCCATACGTTAGGTTTTGAACCAAAAGAATAATTCTTTTAAAAAAATTTCCTTGGGAAAAATAAATTTTAAATTTAAAAAATATTTTTTTTTGGAGAAAAGTAGTTCAATACAAAGTCATGATTGAAATTTTAATTTTTATTAATTGAAAATTTTGGATTGAAATTAAAGGATGGGGAGGGGAAGGGTAATGTAGGTAAAATTTTAAGATTTTTTAGATATATAGGGGAGAATGGAAGGAAAATTTTTAAAGTTATTATGCTTTTATATAAAATTTTGGTTTCGATGTTTAATCATTTTACCTCCCCTATCCCGATTAAGAATTAAAAAAGAGAGAGACCTTAAGGAAATAAATAAGGAGGTAAAAATATATATATATATATATTTACCTTCACCCCATTAAAATATTGAGAAAATTTTCCCCTTTTCCATTCACCTCCAATTACCGAAACCAAATAAGGGCAAAGTCTGATGAAATCTAGTCCGTTGGGCCCAACGTCGGCCCAATATGACCAAGATAAATGTGAATTGGTCTCAGATGGCCTGCCCAATAAGGCCCAAAGAAAGCCCTCTGGATAATGGATTTCTCCATATGCTTGCACTGTGGGGGGGCGGCGGCTCTCCGTCCGCCCTCGCCTTCAGCCGCCGCAGCGATAATGGCCACCCTCTCTGCTCTCCTCGTCTCGCCTCTCTCGGCTCGTATATTTGGTCCATGCATGCTTGTCAAGTGGAAGGGTCATAGCTCAACGAATAAAAGTTACTCTATAGATAACGGACTAATCTTCCCTAAGAGTTGGCATGTATTAGAATATAGTTTTAAATAATCATTAAAAACTCAACTCAATTCAATTTAATTAGTGCATTTTTTCTCCGTCTATACTCTAAACCACATTGATATATCCAAAATATATTAGATATAATTAAGCGGTACTACTTTTGTTTTTAATATAAATAGTTTTTATAAAATTTTAAAAAAATTAATATCAGCGCCGTCGAGCTGGCACGCCCATAAAATTACCTGTCCATGTCGGCCCAGCCCGATAAGCCTTGGTCCAGGCCTGGTCTTATCATGCCGGGCCGGGGCAAAAATTGCCTGCTCTCGGTATAGCTTTGTGGCAGGCCGATGCATTCAATGGCGGAAACAAGTCGATACCTGCAGACAGTGGAAGCTGCGATAGAGAAGCATTGCCGTGACATCCCACGATCAACAGGGCCCCAGTGGTCCTCTTCTCCATTTCATCCCACTTGCGGTGGTGGGTAAAGCTTTGTCTCCCAATAGGTCCCCCACCCCACTATCAATATGCCTGTCCACACTACTGTGTAAATTATGGATTCTCTTGTCTTGATGAGGTCAAGACAAGAGAATTATACACGTGGGATCAATGAGAAACTAATATAAATCTCTCTAATCAAACCCATAATCTATTGATTATAAGTCGAGAGGTCAATATTGCTGCACCATATCCTATCTGCCCTTTCTCGAGCGTATTTGTTTAACCACTCAAAGTGAGACTCTTTGGCGCACTCAGCATTCCATTCCAAAAGGAGATAAGAGCTTACCTAAGCAAAGTACATCTTTTTGTTTCCATAAGCATAGTCTTTTCCTCCTTGTGGATCTCCAAAGCTCTTAACACGATAAACTCTAGACGGCTTGCTTTTACTTACCAAAATCATCGGCCCGGTGTTCGAGCATCTATGTTCACTCACTGCGACATTGAAAATAGAGGAGCCGACCATCACAAGACATTATCAACCATGCTTGTCGGTCGTGTATTTCGAATACTTCAAATTCCGGTGCATGAACAATTCTAAGGTCACGTTACAGTGGGATCATCTTCTCAGACAATGCATTAAACCTATCTAAAACCATTGTCCCCCATGCGAAACCCTTCCACATTGAATGCATGATGCAGACCCTTATCTTCCTCCTCCACCACCACCACCACAATGATATCTCTCCTACGCTCTGCTTAATCAAAATTTGAGTTCGAAACTTATAAGAAAAAAATTATTATTAAAATAGTTTATCATATACTTATTGATCAAATTTAAACATAAATTAGTTATAATTTATTAGAGTTTTTAATTCTAATGGCATAAAACAAAAGATTAACAAATCTATTTCTCTCGCTCTATTCCATTCTACAAAAACACCGTCATGTCAATTCGGTGGCCACAAATCCGACGTCATCCTAGTTGTACAGAAGAAAACCTCTTCAGCTATATATTAAGCTGATACTTTAACAAATCCATTTCATTCCAATTCCTCCTCCCAAATCGATGGAGAAGAGTAAATCCTTTGCCGGCCGGTCGAGCTCATACTCGGAGATCAGGTTTAACTTCGAGGAGCGATCCAAGTCATACAGCTTCAATGGCCCGAGCAACGGCCCATCCAGGAACCCTGAGCTCAAGAGGCGGCAGCGGGTGGCTTCCTACAACATGTACGCCATGGAAGAGAAGCTCAAGTCGTCCCTCCGCAACAGTTTCAAGTGGATCAAGAGCAAGTTCTCCGACAACTTCTACGACATGTGAGGATGGGCACATGGGGGGCATGACAGCATTCTCGGGGGATTGTCGGGAGCTCAGATCATGATGGTAGCGGAGAACTAACCCCAAGTGAAGGAATGGAAGAACAGAAGAAGTGTGTAGCAAAGTGTGAGATGTTTATCTAAAGCATCTGAGTATTCTTTTCTGTCCTCGTTTATCTTCCTAAATCTACGAATACAACTCTTGCCGTGCCATGTCTAAGTCGATATTCGATATCTAGGCCCAAAACTTATCTGCAGCATTCACAGCTTGACAGCAGCTAGATCAACCTCGATACGGGCATGTGGAATAGTTAGCGCATAACAAGGCGAGATTCTTGCTATTTTCTCGTGAATATTACGAGTTTCGCTTTGTTAGGTGTTACTTATCTCAGCCATGACTATGATGATATCTGCCAATATCTTCAAACTTTCGGCAAATGACAGACGGATTCCACCAGAGAAAGGGCTTTTAACTGGGTGCTTCCTGGAAAGGCTCATTGGGCAGAAAAGTTGCATGTGGACCTCAAGTAGTAGGTCTTTCATAGGGCGGGCAATAGGCCTGACCTAAAAGCACAACACGGCCCGACATGACTAAACCGTGCCTTGACCGAGCCTTACCGAAAATTATCTCGTAATGAATTATGAGGCCTGTATGTGACATGACACGATCAATTAGTCCCATATTGAAATCATGCTATTGGTTGGTGTTGGCTCAAAAGTTATCGTCGTTAGGCGCAATAGGCGTGTGCCATCAGAGGCTGTACTAGCAGACGATGGCACAAAAATTTGCCAAAAAAGGCTGTGCCTCACCGGCTGGCTTTAATGGGACACTTTGTTGTTGTGTCACGCTGGACCAGCCCGCTAGAGGGTACCGTGCCAAGCCAACCCGATAAGTCTGGCTTGGCACTTGCCACTACTAGCCTTTGGACTCGTGGGAATGGAACTTGGTTTTCACCTACCTTAGCCTTGCATGTTTGATCATTCACTTTTAAATATAATTAAAGTAAAATTTTCATATATTATATTTTTTTAACTTAAAATTTATATATTTTAAATTAATTTTTTTAATTACATATTTTTTTCTTCCAAACACATTCGAGTTCTGTCCATTAATCTTTGTTAGGAACTTGCCTTGGTGGTGCTAACACCGCCAATTTTTCTTTTTTGCGTACATGGCTGTTAATTCTCCTTCTCTCTCCTACGTGGCATTAAAAAAATTAGTTTTATTTAAAATAATGTAAGTACTTTTTTACCCCTTAATATGTATTAAAATTTAAAAAATGTGCTATTGACCAAATAAAACCCTAATTTTGGTCATCACCTGCCGTCGCCCACTCGGTCACCACTTCCGCCGGCCCGTTCTTCCTCATCCATTCGAAACACTTGATTTTTCAAGAAAAAATTTCATGGAATTGATTTTCTTTCTTCTCAAATCCCACAATCTTGAAGTGGTATGTCCACAGTCCTCACCTCCTGTCTATGACATCGAATATATTTTTTTGGATGGAGAAGATGGAGGTGACGGTGGTAAGTTGGGGGTGTGGGGAGAAGAGTCAGAGAGGTGGAGAAGATGAAGGTGATAGTGGCAGCGGGTTGGGGGAGGAAGGGGAGAAGAGGCAGATACCTTTTAAACTCTAAAAAACAACAAAATTAGAAACTGTGGATAGTTTTGATCAATGCAATGTTGAAGAGGTTCCCTATTCTACATGCATTTCAAACATAGTGTAGGTAATAATAATAATAATAAAGAACAATCAAATTCATATCTATGTGGATTTTTCGTGATCTCAAAAATATGTGCCAAAGGATGACTTCTAATTAGTTGATGCAGTAACTAGCCATGAAGCCTTCTCTTTTACAGGGGGATGTTAAGTTACAATTAGATTTGCATTGACTCAAGAGATATAAAGTTAACAACATTTCATACTCCAAAAGGCATTTTATGTTAAAAGGTCATGCCTTTTGGATTGAAGAATGTGGAAGTAGGCTGTTAGAGGGCGATGCAAAAGATATTCAACTATATGCTTCAAAATTAGGTTGAATGCCATATGAATGACTTGGTGATGAAGTCCAAAAAAAGGGAACTGCATTAGGATGATCTCTAGAGTGTTCAAATGTTAGCATTGTCACTAACTCAAGATGAACCCCTTGAAGAGTGCATTCGTTGCAATGGCTGGCTGGTTTCTTGGATTCATTACAATATCATAGCATTGAGATTGAGTCTTCAAAGATTGATGCAATCTTAAAGATGTCTATGGTGAGGAACCTATATGAGTTCAATATTTTGTAAGGAAAATGGTCCTATACTCACTGCTACATTTCTAAATGGCTAGATGGTGGCAATAGTTTATTTAACTTATGAAGAAGCATGCTGTGTTTCAGTTATGATCAACCATGTAGAAATGTGTTTAAAAGTATTAAAGCATATTTATTCAAACCACCGGTATTGCAAGCTCTAGTACCTAGTCAACCTTTATCACTCTATCTTTTTGAACATAAATGTTCATTGGATATTCTTATAGCTCAAGAAAATAAGAAAAGAAAGAGATGCTCTCTATTACCAAAGCCAAACATTGATAGTGACACAAATTAGGGTAAATTGAACAGTTTGTATAAAATGTTTTACTAATTAACACTTTGATACAAAAATTTTAAAATATAACTCTATGATATATTTTCTTTTAAATATGCTAGACTTTAGTACATTCCATCAATTTTTGACTAACACTGTCAATTTTTGATGATGTGGATAGCTTATATAGAGCTCCTTGATAACATGAATTCATATTTGAAATAAGTGAATTGTCACGTGGCACAATGATGTGACCCACTGCCTCTTTCTTCTCCACTATCCACTCTCTCTCTCTCTCTCTCGAACTCATCACTCATATGCTTGGAACCCCATTTGCTAAATTTGTTGCAAGGATCTGTGATATGTTCCTCCTCTCTCTAGCTTGTTGGAGAAATCTGTCAGTGTCATTTGTTTTTTTAACTTAAATTTTGTGTAAATCCACATATACGGAATGAAAAAGCTAGAAGATATTTAGGTAGCACGAGACAGAAGTCACCCATTCCTTTCTCAAAAAGGTTTCCAAATGCTAATCCCTTGGCCCTTTGCTTGCTTGAAAGATTGCTTGAATTTGATTTTTGATATAGAATTACCGCCGAAGAGGTATGGCATGGCTACATATGGTTATGAGAATTGAACCCAATGTTTCTATTATACTATTTGATAATTTTTTTGTAATGATTTCTATTCAAAATTATATGTATTTTTTTATCAAGCAAAATATTTTTTGAAGGAGATCAGTGATGAGTTCGAGAGAGGGAGGGAGAGAGGTGTGAAGAGAAAGAAGGTGAATAGTGGAGAAGAAAAAGAGAAGAAAGAGACGATGGTTCCCGCATGTTACGTGATAGTACACTTATTTTAAATATAAAGTTATGCCATTAAGGAGTTTTGTGTAAGTCGTCCATGTCATAAAAAATTGATCGCAGAATATATTAAAGTGTAATATATTTGAAAAAAATGTATAACAAAATTATATTTTAAAAATTTTGTACCAAATTGTTACATTAGTAAAATATTTGGTACTAATAGTTTTATTTACCCACACAAATTAACTATTCTTCCATTGAAAAGATTTGGTTGGTTTTGATTTTCTCTTTCTAGAAGTTGTAGCCAACTTTAAAGCAAATTCACTTCATCTAATCTCAAGGGCAAATCCTCTCAAGTACTTTATGTCATGGTCGAATTTCTAATTAAGAGTAGGGAGGTGGACATTATTACTTTAAGGACTTGATCAAGAATCCAACATGTGAAAGAGAATCAAAGGAGATTTTCTGCATTTTTTAACCAAACTTTCTTAGAGATTTTATGCCAAAAATCAATATATAATTTATTAGTCTCAAAATTTCCTTGTCTTTATTCTCATACTCGACATTTATTTTATATAATCACAATTTGTAAACTATGTATATATACATGAAGAATGAAATTATCTTGTAAGAATATATAAGAAGTGATAATATTATGCACGAGAAAAATTTGTTCTCTTCCATTTACTTTCTAGGTGATTAAATTAACTAATCTGGGCCTTCTTCATGCTCCAAGCTGTCAAACTTGAGATCTGAACATCCTCATCTCCATTATTAAAAGCATACAGGTGGACTCTCTCCTATGGCCTTCTTTGGGTAAACCCTTGCTGTGATGCATCCCATACCTTTCCCTCCAAAGCTCTCCACTATGGAGTGATCTATCTGCATACAAAAAAATGATGCAATTCCCATGGATGAGGTTATACATGCATTTATTGACAAATCTTTTCTTCTCCCTTTTGATCATTCTTGGAAACTTGATTTATCCCAACTAATTCATATTTGAAATTTATTAACGTACTAAGAAGTAAATTATCTCATTTATAGATTTTTCTATTTCCAAAATTCTAATTCAAAATCTTATTTTAAAAAAGAAATCTTAAATAATATCAACCAACATAGGTTGATTTTTTTTCTTTTTTATAAAGAAATTATCATTTTTTTATGTCAAGTGCATGAAACTGACAAGCAATCTATTAATCTATTTTCTGGTGGCATCACAAAGAACTATATGCACAATACATTCTTATGATTATGTACCTTAGGGCAGATCTGGAGATTTACTATCTAGATGCTAGAGTATCATATAAAACTCACCAAGGTCCTTAGAGACAATTTTTCCTTGACCGGGTTGATGTCGAGAAAGACTCCATAGTTAGTCTTGTCATTGCTTTTCTCAAGGGACGACCTAAAACAAGATCCGGAACAACATATGAATTGAACCAAAATCATCATTTACGTTATCTTCTCATTCAAAAAGTCCAAAATTTTCAAAGAAAATTAAAATAGAAGATGTATTGGTCTCTATTCATCAACTTAAAGTGATGTATCATATGTACCTGCTTTGGTCACTACACATGAGGATAACATGGCTGTTATTATGGCCCTTAAAGATCCTAAAGAAGATAGCTGTGTACTCTTTCAAGTCCTCCGAGGCTAAAGCCATGAGCCCAAATGGTCCAATCGCACCTTTGGTTGTTGCAACCATTTTGGTACAAAGGTCTTCCGCGTTGGATCTACTTGGGTTGAACTTCTCTGCCTTGTCAAGCTTCATCACTTCAAATGACACCTCTACATCCGCCTAATGAAATTAAGAAAAGAGTTGAATTACTTTAAGTTAAGAGTTTGTCTTTCTAACAAATAAATTAATTGGCTTGAGCAAGAGCAGTATAAAGAAGGTTAAGTGTACTTGTGCAGCTGTGAGACCAGACACCTCAAGCTTGGTCCCTCCCTCAAGTAACTTATTTGACATGTCAACTCGGTCAGCATGGAGTTTCTCTATCTCATTTATTGGCCACTGTACCAATTGTTTCCCAGTTTTGTGTAGCCAAATAGATCTTGGGATTGCCTGCAATTAATTCATCATGATAGCTACAAATCTTTTGTGTACTTTATTCATCGATCTTGGAAATTCGTCAAAAAGATAGTGGGAAAAAGTCCAATTCAAATAAATTACCTGAACTCCAGACCATCCTTTCTTTACATCATTGTCCATGGTAGACGATTCATTAATCCAACCCCAAAGGACCCTCCGGTTCTTGGCACTGTCGAAAAACGTTTTTGAAGCATAAAACTTGCCATAGTCATACCGGAGGCCAGAGTCAGACTCAGTTGAGCCCTTTGCTGGCTTGTAGATATCCTTGGCATAGTCATATCTCCCAATAGTATAGTACTCCTTCTTGGTGTCATCCAAGCTTACCTTGAGCACATGTTTCACATTTGGTCCATTCGCCGACGTATCCAGTCCCACTGGGGCACCAGTAGAAACTGGGAAAAAGTCAGGGCACTCCCACATCCCAGTTTTCTTCGTGCTGTGAAGCGGGCGCTTAGCTTTCTTCCAGTGAATGAAGTCCTTACTCCGATACAAAATTGCCTTACCCAATTTGTTTTTCCTTCTCTATACCACAGTATAGAGAATCGCGGGCTTATCCTCAGGAAGGATTGTGGCGGAGCCTGACCAACAACCTTTTATATCGGATAGTTGTGATGGGTAGATCGCGGGCTTATGGGGAGTCCAGTTTATGAGATCCTTTGAAGTGGAGTGCGCCCACACAATGTTGCCCCACACGGCCCCCTTGGGATTGTATTGGTAGAATAGGTGGTATACGCCTTTGTAAATCATTGGACATATATACTCGATGAATATCACATCATCTTAGCAAGTAATACTTGAAAGTTGGTATTTTGCATATGCTTTGTATCATACAAGAGCTAGAATGCGGTCTTAGCTTTTGGTTTTTCTTTCCAAGAAACAGTTGGAGGAAGGCATGATATTGATGATTTTTTAGATTAGTCAAGAGTTGAAATAATCAAGAAAAGGACTTACGTGTATACTGATGAATAGAACACAAACTGTGGAACATCCATGATGGAACTCACAATACGTCATTTAAAAAGAAAGACAGGGAACAAAAGTGAGAAAAGAAGAAAACAAAGACTTACCATTAGGATCTGTGAATCCAAGTGTGTCCCGTTCATCCCAGATCGGTGAAGACAAGAAGTGAAGGGTTGGGAGGGCAAATAGTTAGTAAAAGCCGAAGATATGTATATATTTGTGAAAGCAACAAAAAGAAGGTAGAGAAGGGAAAGAACAAAGTACCATTCATCCAATTCTTTGGAGGTTGAAAGTGGTAAGCTGTCCTATAAGGTTGGTTAGCTGAAGAATTAACAGCCAAGGATTCAGAGCTCTGAAGGTGGAGATAGACTTTGTGCGAAGCTTCGACTCCTCCATGCTTGAGCAGCATGAGGAGGATAAAGCGAAGGAGGGAAGAGGCATAGGAAGAACATGAAGAAATAGCCATGGCGGGTGTCCTTATTCTTGTACACAACAATCAATGATTATTAGTCAAAGCTAGAAAAGAATGTCATGAGACTGGCCAACAGATAAATTAAAGAGGAAGGATGAAAGAAGAAACTATTGACTGTTTGAGGGTTCTCTCGTTTGGGCTTTCTTAGTTGTGATGGAAGGAAAACGAATTGGTAATGCTGCTTGACATCAAGATTTCATAGAAAAACTCGAGGAAGTGCAGAGACTTCTGGATTAAAAACAGTATTAAGGCTTCTATTTTTTAACCATGAACTAAAAGAGACATTACTATTTTGACCATTTATATTTAGTTATGTCTTTAAATAAACCGTTTGATGCTATCCACAACATTTTTGACAGATGGCCACAAATTTAATCCAAATCGTGCAATTGAGATATGGTTCACGAATTAAACTCTTTTATTATTTTACTGGCACCCAAATTGATGTGATCCACTAGATTTTTGTTGCTCCATTTCACCCCCTCGAGAAGTCCCACTTATTCAACCCATCGAAATGCTTTATTGTGTGAGATGTTGTCAAATTATCCATACGTCGAACTCAGTCCTAAGCGCAAAGCGGAGAAAAAGAAAAGGGTACACGGAAGGCTGATCGGGTTTCCTTCAAAAACTTCTTGTCTTCTACTGTAGCCATGTACTTTGAATAAGAGATCCTGTTTTTGGTTGATTTAAAATTGGCCTAAAATCATTTGACACGATTACGACTCGGCTTATAATGCTCAATAAGTTGGTCCAATTATAGGTAATAATTTAAAAAATTATGAACTGACGTAAAACCAGCGTGCGCAGTCAAACCACTAACATTTTCTATTTTAATTTTTTTTTAAATTAATAAAAATTTTAAACTAACGTATATTTATATTTCAGTTATAAACCTAAACCATAAATTTATTATTAATTTCATTTAAGTAAATAAAATATTACATTTTTTTGAACAAATATTAAAATTTACTTGGAGTTTTTTTTTATTGTTAGGCTAGTCTTGGCCAGCTTCATCATAGTCCATATAAGTTTCGAGACCAATTCCGATTAAATGGGATAATTTCTTGAATTTGTCTTGTGATCACCCATCAATCAAATGGGCCTATTATTTGGCTATATGGTCACAACGAATGATACCATCAAGTGCCGATCACAATAATTATTTAACAGGCTGCATAAGATCTCTGTGTCAGTACAACTTATTATCGAAGCAACATCCTAAAAAAAAGAAACAGAAAAAGAAAAATCTAGCACCTCGATAATCCTAATCTCCAAATAATTGCCTTATAGTCAAACTTTACCTTGTTATAAATGTCAAAAGCCTTTAAATAGTTCAATTCATCCCTTGCCGAAACTAATTCCAGTTGTTCACGTAATCAACAAAAAAAAAATTTGGGGTGTAAATAACCAAAATAATTATCAAGCGTACACAAAATTTCAGATCTACCCTGAACTAAAATAGTTTACAATAATGATCACGAACTTCTGTTTTCGTCCCATACCCACCATATCGAGCGTTTCCTGTGAAAACAATTGACAGACGTCTCCCTCCACCCGCCATTAAACTGGGGTGAAATGTCTTATTTACCCTCTTATGTTGTAGAAAAAAATTTTGCAAGGAAAGAAGATGAGGCTCTTCATTTAACTAGAGATGTTAAATGGGTCGGTTAGGTTCGGGATTGGCCCGTCAAAACTTATAATCAGCCCGGACAGTCCTTAAACTAGCTCATAATTGGTTTTATTGGGTTGAGGGATTGTAATAGATGAATCCAAGAAATAAGCCCATTGATCGAACCAGCCCAACACAATGTCTCATTGCATCGGCCTATAATCATAACTAGTCCAAAATTGTTGTAAAACTGGTTTAGATCATCAAAAACCATGTAAATTTATAGTCATATTTTATTGGTTCAATTTAATTTTTTTAAATATTCACTTAAAATAATTTTAAAAAATAGAAAAAATGAATGGTTCGTAGGTTAAATTGGTTCGAACTATGAACTGGTTCACTTATGAACAATTTTAAACTGGTTCATAATTTTCTAAATTGTACCTTATAACCGAGTTAGAACTGATTTAAACTGCTCATTTAACATCTCTACTTATAACCCTTCCAATCCTATCGCTGCCTTTTCCCACTCTCACCACCGTTGCCCCATTGTCCGACGGTCTCTCCTCAATCAAGACTACTCCCTCAGCGCTGTCCTCTTGCTCGGCCTCCTCCCTCTTCAACGCTTGCCTTTTAGTTGGACCATGACTCTATCTATCAATTGAAACTTTATAGCTTTAGTTTGGTAGAGAATTACCGCGAGAAAGAGTAAGGAAAGAGAAAAGGTCGGATTTACATGTTGCGTGCGACCAATAAGAATATAGTGGTAGAAAGTTCGGGAAATTGCTAATGACAGCTTTTCACTCCAGCCATTGCCAATAGTCCCATGAAACAGAGGTAGGAAATGTCACCAGTCCCTGAAAAGTTTTAATTTGAGCCTACAATAAGGATAGCCATCTAATTGTCAATAATTATAGCACAAGAAGGATGAGAATTGGAACCTCGAAGATTTGGAAATCATGGTTTATTACAATGATGCCTCAATTATTGAACTCATCGGTTGAATTCCTGATGCTACTCGATGAAAACGATAGTCTTCCGACCTACTATACTGATAGAAAAGTCAGATGACGAATTCATCTAGAAATTCTTGAACTCATATAATTGATTTCCATCCATTCCACTGTCTCAAGAATCAGAAGATGGGCATATCAAGTTTGAGCACGTTGAATGACATAGAGGGTGGAGTCCAAGCCCAAGCAAGAGAAGAAACTAACACCAGCAACAGTACTCCTACTAAGTGAGGTAAATCATGACTTGAAATGGAGATCGCTAAGGCGAAGTTAGAACAGATTACTTAACTATCGAATCCTAAAGTTGTTTGCACGAAGTTTTCTTTGTATTGGTTCCATCAAGATTTTCTTAGTTCTTTCGTGAATGTTATGTTCATTTTTGACAGTTCTCATAAATTAGACCACCGGACGGCAACGGCACGGCCCTCCACTAGGCTGGCTTGAAAATCCTGACCTGAACCACTAAGGAAAGTAACCATCAAATACTATGAAAATACCTGTCGCTGAGGACACTGGTGAGTTCAACTTCGACACGCAGAAACTCTTTTAAGTTACGTCTTTCCCCTTTTGTCACATGGTCAAACTCCCCCGGAGACTGACTCTGAGTTCACCTAGACGAATCGATTAAGTGGATCTATCTGCTTGCTTATAGCATCAATTGACGTTGCTACATATGATTACGTATTGCAGGTTCACAAGAAGTCAAATTGTCAACTCTTCAATCAAAATGTGTTATTTGAGGTGGTTTACCATCTAACTATAAGTGTAATCTCGATCTTAAATTTTATGAATTACGAAAATTCACATCAAGATTAATAAGTTGAGTTAATTTAAACCTGAATTGATTATGATTCACGAGAATCTCAAATAAAAAAAAAATTCTTTTGAATGGTTAGAAGTCTGTCAACCACCACTTTAGTTCCCACTCACCATATTTTGATATCATATATCATTCTTTTGGCAAGGCACATAACCAAACAACTCAGTTTTCACATGCGCACTTGTTTCGTCGTTTCCCTTTCATGTGCCATTCCATTTTCGTACATTGCTAACATCCCTCTCTTCCAATATACCCAACAAAGCTAAAGAATCTTGCTGCCCTTTTCCCATTTTCATCAAAGTTTCCAGCTCAATTTATGTGTTATTTTTCTCTCACCCAAATGTGGAAAACAGCGGATATGCCATTGATTCGAATGGGTCCCAATATTCGTATGTTTGTGTCGTGTACATTGTCTGGGTATAGCACATCTCGTCATTCTTATCTTCAATTGCTACGGCTTAGAATGTTTGAAATCCAATCATCCAGCTAGTGGACTATGTACCACTAGTGAAGTGATTTCCATAAACATCCTGAAGAACATCACGCCTCACATGTTACTAGACAAAGAGATCAGTTGCTGAACACAAGGATATCTTCCCACGACCAGGGTTACTCTTCTTTTAGCAGAAGTCACAGAATATCAATTTCATGAGCATTGTAATCAATTCAAGTTCGAGTTGACTCGGATTATGTGTAAGATTTCTTGAATCTTACTTATCGAATCACTCTAGTCAATCCATGTTTTGATCATGCTTCTCTTTTATGTTGCCAAATTGAAAGGTGACTGATTGGTCAATCCACGTGTTACAGGTGGACCACTCCATAGTGGAGAGCTTTGGTGCCGAAGGAAAGGGTTGTTGCATCACAGCTAGGGTTTACCCGAGAGTGGCGATCAGAGGCAGCGCCCACCTCTACGCTTTCAACAAGAGCATGGAGGACGTTCGGATCTCGAGCTTGAGTGCTTGGAGCATGAAGAAGGCCCGCACCAACTGATCACCGACATCTTTCTTTATGCACGAAAGATTGATTGGGGGAACAATGAGATGGGCAAGGACTACAGAGGAATAATTTGCTCCTCGTGAGAAAGGAATGGAGAGAATAATGATATTTATTTAGAAGTGTTTGATAAATAATAATGACATTTAATGACCAATTCATGAGCTCCTTGAGATTCTGAATTGAATTCCCTCTCTGTGTGCACAACCTTACTGGAGACCATGCATATTTGTGCTTACGATCTTTATCTGAATTTATGGGATTAAAAATTTTGAAAATTCTCCAAAACAAAGTGGTTCTCGGTCAGTCAATTAATCTAAATTAAATGAACCTTATGGGGAATTTCAAAACTTCAATGATTCATGAATAATTTGACTATTCAAGTTTGACCTTTATAGCCCACTTAAAGATAAACATTGTATATTCATGTTTTTTTTTCTGAAGTGATTTAAATTATTTAAGCATTGTATGTGTTCCAAGTAAATAATGGACTGGATTAAATGTATATTGAATCCACACATAGTGTCTCATAGCATAGCAGTTGTTGAACTGTGTCATGACAGGTACTAACTATAGACACGACACTGGCAACAATCGACGCAAGACTTCTGGTGTCAACAGAATAAGATTCCAATCACATTAGCAGAGTATCATTTCTCAAGAATTAATAAACATTCAACCAAATTCATCATATCAGTCCATTTTCCCACATTCAACTTTGCGATGATTTCAACCAACTTACACGCACAGAAAATAAAAAACCTACGCAATTTCTCTCACGACGTCTCTCTTTGAATCTATTCAATCATCATCGTTTACCTTTGGACCCAACATCGGAAACAGTTTCCACCTTCAACAATGTCACAGGCGACCAAACGAAGTTGAAAGTGCATGCTCTTGGTAAGGTTCATGCTCTCAATCATTAAATACATGTCTAATGATAGTTTTCTCTATTAGAGTTTGTTTTTTTTTATGTCACTTTGGTTTTCAAAATTTATGAAAGTTTGTCGGCGGGGTGGTTGGTCATCCACTCGTGTAAAATATACTTACAAGGAATATTGGTCAAGATACAATTCTGTATCTATAAATATAGATTCGAAGAGATGTATCTAAAAGGAGGATCATGATTTCACTTAGATAATTTGATCTTTCGAAGATTCTCTTGTGATATTTTTTTTTTGTAACTCTTGGGATTATGGTTTTGTCTCTTTTTAGTCATGTGGGGGTGATATGGAAATTTGGAATCTTCTTTTTTTTTCGAACTAAAGAAATCTGCTGCTTCGTCCATGGCAGTTTGTTTCGCTCTGTGTTGATGATGGCTTTCTTCCATGTGTATCCATCCCATGTCAAATTTGAGAGAATCTTACATCATCATCTCAGTCTATGTACCTGGATTCCTAATTAATGCTTAGCAAAAAAATAGTCTTAGAATAAATATGATACCGACAACATTTTATAGTTTCTCCTAAACTCAAGAGAGTCACTATAACTAGAGATGTTGAATGGGCTGGTTTGGTTCAGAACCGGCCCATTAAAATCAAGAACCATCAGGGATTACCCTTAAATTGACATATAACCGTTCCTACTAGATTGATGGACGGTTATAAGTCAAGTACAAGAAATAAGCTCATTGAACCAAAATTGGTTCGGCATGTTCTCTTATTGAACTGACTAGGAACCATTTGGAAATTGGCCTAGAACCATTGCGAAACCGGCTTGGACCACCAAAAACCGTGCAATCAATGGTCAATTCGTTGTTGGTTCAATTTAAAAAGAGGAAAGGGTTGCGGTCAAGGTTCAAACTTGCTTGCCTAGGCTCGGTTCTAGGATGGTTCATGATTTCCTAAACTGTAGTCTATAAATGAACCGACATGGTAAGTATAATTGGGTGAAATGGTTCAGGACAGTTTTAAATTGACTCGGACCGCCAATTTAAAATCTCTAAGTGCAGCTGACAACTCTTAAATTCCTATATTGCAATACAATTGCATGATCGTTAAAGGGTTGCTTGCCAGTAGTTTAGTTTTCAATGTTATTTCCCCCACCACTTCATTAGTACAAAGATATCCACTAGGATTATAATTCGATTGCTCGTCTTACAGTAAATTATTCAAATCATAACCCCCATTCTACTTGAAATATGGGACAACTATCCTAATTTCCCCAAACCCCATCCATTCCATCACATTTCAATTTTTATTTCTGTTTCCTTTCCATTACTTCCTAGCAAGCATGACCTCAGACCTTTTGCTACATGGTATAATGATCCTCTGTGTAACGATGTGGCTAAACAACATGAGATATTAAGATAATTGGCACACAATTTAACAAAGAGTTGAAAAAAAAAACCCTAAAACAACATTAAAAATTGGAATAAGAGTCACTTTGAGTTCACAGTGAATGTGCGACAGAAGAAACATTCGAGGAATTGAAAAGAGATCGCAAATTAAATCCCATATGCAAATAGAATATAGGAGTTTGAGTTAGAAGCTATAACTCACGAACTATCACTAATGAATGAACTCATTTAGAAACAAAAATTGCGAGAACAATGGATTTAAGGAGATGAGAACACAAATTTCTTCATTTTCTCAACCTTAGTTAGAAGACAAATAATACAATAAATGCTCTTAAAGATGATAATAGAAGATCTAATTCCGCATATTATAATAAAATAAGAATACACCGACTTCATTAGAATTCCAACACATGATTAGAGATGTAATATGGATGGTTTGGTTTGATTTCGGGCTAATCTGGTTACGAGTCATGACTTAAGAAAACGTGAACTGATCTGGAACTAGGCCTAAGCGGGCTGCCCATTCATGGTTCAAGCAGGTTTGAACCTTGATCTGCAACCCTTTTCTTCTTTCTTTTAATAATTTTTTTCAAATTATTTAAAATGAATAATTTTTTTAAATTAACTTATATTTCCATATTTTACATATAACTCTAAACAATAAATTTATTATTTCTTTCATTTACATAAATGAAATATTGTATTTTTTTGAAAAACTATATAAAAGATTTATTACGATAAATGGATACCTCAATTTAAAAAACCACACATAGGTTCATTACAGAACCTATAAAACAACTCGTTAACTAATTGGTAACGTTGTTAACAATTTGACTTTGATGATATTATTGTAAAATTAACGTGATTGTAATGGAGATTATTTGAGAGAATTGTTAGATTTGAGAATGAGTCAGAAAGTTGGAGGGATTTTATGTGGATTAGAATTGTGAGAATAATGATGTATTTATAAAATTTGAGAGTTAATGGTGAAAATGAGAAAAAAAGAAAATTTTAGGGGTGAAAAACACAGTTGCCATTGATGGTTAAATTTTGATAGTCGCATCAATGGTCATATGGAGGGAGAAATAAAATCGAATCTACATGTTGCGACCAATAGGAATACGGTGGTAGAAGTTTGGGAAATTGCCGATGACAGCTTTTCACTCTAGCCATTGCCAACGGTCCCCTGAAACATTGGTAGGAAATGTCACCAGTCCCTGCAAGGTTTTAATTTGAACCTATGGTAAGGATGGTCATCTAATTGTCAATAATTATAGCACAAGAAGGACGAGAATTGGAACCTCGAAGATTTGGGAATCTTGGTTTATTGCAATGATGCGTCAATTATTGAACTAATTTGTTTGAATTCCTAGCTCTACTCGATGAAAACAATAGTCTCCCAACCTACTGTATTGATAGAAAACTCGAATGATGAATTCATCTAGAAATTCTTGAACTCATATAATTGATTTCCACCGATTCAACTAGCTCAAAGATGAGAAGATGGGCACATCGAGCTTGAGTCCATTGAATGACATAGAGGGTGAAGTCCTTGCCCAAGCAAGAGAAGAAACCAACCCCAGCATAGTACACCTACTAAGTGAGGTAAATCACGACTTGAAATGGAGATCGCTAAGGCGAAGTTAGAACAAATTACTTAACTATCGAATCCTAGAGTTGTTTGCATGAAGTTTGCTTTTTTATTGGTTCCATCAAGATTTTCTTAGTTCTTTCGTGAATGTGACATTCATTTTAGATTAGTTCTCGCAAATTAGACCATAGGGACAGGCACCGACACGGCCATCATCTCGACTAACTCGAAAATTCAGGCCAAATACTAATATTTTGTATTTTGAGTTATCTAGCCCAACCTGAATCAAACAAAAATAATCTTTCAAAAAAATAATTTTAATTAATTTAATAATTCAAAACATGTTTTTACATGATTTGATAGTTAATGAAATATTGTATTAATTTGAAGAAAATATTCTAATAACTATTAAAATATAATTATTTGTATATAATCAATTATTTAAAAAAAATCGTAATTTTTTTATTATAAATATTTTTTTGTATACTTTCGTACGACATAGTTATACAGCCCGAAAATCCCAGTTTATACACGATTTTTTATACCATACAAGTTTTTGCAATATGAGGCGGATGCCTCGCTTTTGGCCAATATCCATCCATCCATCGCACGAGAGACGAGGGGTGGACAAGAATCGGCCTCTGCTCAGATTCCTTTAAGACATCGTGGGAAATAAAAAAAAAAGATCGATTATTGCCCTGAACATCAAGGAGATGTGCTTTGTCGTTTCAAATGTTTAATTGGCTACAATTAATTTCCTGGAAACATGAATGAACTCGCCTTGCCCATAAACCAGGTCAATCTAGATGCATTTGAGGGTTTATGTATATGAAAAATTGTACGGTCAAGTGACTTAATTTCAATCATTTACAACTTTTATGTGTTACACTTGCAAACATTTTGATTCTCTCAAGATTCAAACCTCTATTCATATAAAAATTTCCGTTCATGTGATGTTTTATTTCTCTTCACCCTTTTAATCTATTTTTTTTATTAACTTCTTACAAAATTTCTCCTACTCAATTTAACTCTTCAAATTTTTATTGCTCCAAATTAGTCGGTAATTCTAACAATTTTCCCCCGGCAAAATATATTCCCTGAATTTGAGAGAATACATTTTAACATCTTTTTCTTTAATGAAATTTTGTTGCTTAATTTGGTCCTTATACTTTTACTTATTTAAATATTATCTAACATTTCAAACAATTTTCTTTTTACACTTTCTATATCAAATAGCATGTTTCTTTCAACATTGTACCTATTTAATACCATTTTTTAGAGATAATTATAGTAAAATTTTATATATTTATCATTTTTTTCACTTTAGTCTTATGTATTTTAAACGGTCTAGTTTTGTTCTATATATTTGATTTCATGATCTACTTGTGTCATAATTTTAATGATCCACTTACATAACAATTATTTATTGACGTGGCAGTAAGATACTAATATAGCATAATAATGTGATGAAAATGCTATTCACATTTTATGTCACGTCAGTATAAAGATTGCTGTATAAGTAGATAATTGTCATGTAACGTCATTAAATTATACATCAGTAAATTATTAAAATTATAATTCAAGTATATTATGGATTTGTGTCTCCCAACCACAACAATTTAACCCCACTTCTCGACCAACAAAATCACACTTCTATTATTATATTGTACTTTTTCCATTCTTCAAATATATATATATAAATTACACATTAACAAATTATTAAAATTATAACCCAAGTATATTACGAATTTGTGTTTCCCAACCACAACAATTTAACCCCACTTCTCGACCAACAAAATCACACTTCTATTATTATATTGTACTTTTTCCACTTTTCAAATATATATATATATATATAAGCGTTACATTATTGTTCAAGCATTATATGGACGGCGGGGAATGGACATTGTACATATATTTTTTTTCTTTTAAGGATTATAAAATATCTTTTTCCCCAAAAAAATTATATTAAAAAATGTCGAGGCACTCAGTTTCGTTTCGGCGTTTACTGGATGCTCAAATTTATTTGCATGAATGAGAAATTCTAAATAGTTTATTACATTTATGAATCACCGCATGGAATATAAAAAAAATTATGGCAAAAAGGATGATCCGGTCTGGAGATTTTAGGATATGAATTGTTTTTTAAATGTAGACCAATTGGTATTAAAAAATTATTACATCATAACTATTCCGGCTCGATCAAAATCTTATTTATTTAAGGGAAAAATACGACGAATAATAAATAAACTTTAACTTATATTGGTTAGGATATGGATTTGCTTGTAAGAGATGGAGCATTATCGATTTCCCAAAAGTGTAAATTCACTTCAAAAACTTCCTGCATAAGTATTCGGAGAAATTTTAGATATGTTCATATTATTATAGTTGAAATTTATAGTTTAAAAATAAATAAAATTACTCTCGCTAATAAAAATCGAACTGATTTGAAGAGACAGAGAGTGAGAAACAATCCCTAATTATCGATCCAATGAGTTGTATTGTAATACTAAAAATGTAAGAGCCGTGAATTTCTGAAAAACCCCCCTTCTGCGAAATGTAGGATGGCCCACAGCTTCCACATCCCATCTTATCGGCAGTATGTAATGGGTGTGGCCACGTCACTACTCACATGTGGCAAATTCAATTGCTACACACAAGTTGCAGGAACTTAAGTATAAAATAAGAGAATGCTGGATTTCTTCTATCCTGCAGTACCCTTATGGTGCACGACAAGCAATGATTCTACTTGTAATGAAATGACCATTAAATGAACTAATCTCAATCTTTCAGTATCTAATTAATTATGAAAATAATAATCTACATTTGATTGATTTTTTTCTTGCGGAATACAAAAAGTTACTATTATTGATTTATTAAAAAAAGAATATTTAAATCCTCGGTTATCGAAGAGTCGGCAATTACTTTTTAATATTTTTGCGGTTGATTTGTAGGGTTTTATGAATCTCTTAGGTTTTATTAAGTTTTTTAGGGTTTAGTTTTTTTTTTTCAAAATTGAGGGTTTTTAGAATTTTCAAGATTCAAAATTTTATAGGGTCCTAGATTTTTAAGATTTTTTAGGTTATTAAATTTGGAAGGAAAGATAATGCTAATATATTTATTTATTTATAATTCAATTTTCTTGCCGTGAATATAGAGATAATTTATCTCTAAATTGGAGTAAAATGGTAATTTTTTGTATCATGATTATAATAATAGGGTCTTAGATTTTTAAGATTTTTAAGATTTTTTAGGTTATTAAATTTGGAAGGAAAGATAATGCTAATATATATATATATATATTTATAATTCAATTTTCTTGCCATGAGTATAGAGATAATTTATCTTTAAATTGGAGTAAAATGTTAATTTTTGTATCATGATTATAATTATAATTTAACTTGATTAAAACATATATAGAATGCTATAATTACGCATCTTATGCGCTTACTCTTAGGACACACATCATTAACAAACCTACTCAAGATATAAAGAACAATGAATACAACTTATGAACTCCAGAAACTACAAAGAGTAAATAAGGGTTAACTGCCTCGGATCCGATTAGGTTTATATATTTTGTGCCGTTAACGTATAGAATAAGTAATAATAGCCATTCATATATATATATATATGTCTTTGTTTTCATTAATTAAAAAATAATTGTATTTTTATTAAAAAAATATTTATGTTCAAATTTAGAAACAAATAAACTTTGTATACTGATGGTAAGAAAATATAGCANTATGACGTGATTCTAAATCTTTAACATTTCTTTAAAATCTAAAAATCTAAAAATCAACTCTAAGAAGTATGAACAATTAAATCCTAAGAATCTTAAGATTTAAAAAGTTAAATCCTGGAAATTTTAATAAACTATAAGAGATTCACAAAAATCTCCAAAACAAATTCCCCAAAATTTTAAAAAATATTATTTAATTTATCTACAATCAAGGATCTAACACACTTGAGCTTTCGTTTTCAATAAATAAATGACGGTAAACTTTCGTATTTGGTAAGAAAGAATTAACTAGGCGTAGATGTTTCCAGATTTAATTGAGTGGTATTTTGGACACACAAAAAAATTCTTATTAGTACATTTAATAATCAATCATCATATATGGAAACTAATTATTGTTTATCCTATATCCTAATGGCCTTAATAGAAAAATCCAACATGCTAAAATAAAATCCCTAAATTACTCTAAATAATTATCATCAAAAAATTAATTTCCGCATTCCAAGAAATTACTCTGGATAACGTAATAGGGAATCATTAATAAAATATAGCATTCATCCATATAACTAAAACCTATTTGCTTACTTATTACGATTTTGTCAATATTTTTCAGTATAATTAACACTTTCTTTCTTCATTTTCTGTCGTGGATTTGTTCGACGTCAACCATACCTAACGAGCAGTAATGTCAAAGAAAGTCAGAAACCGTGTCGTTTCAGCAAAAATGAGGCGGTCATCCTGTGCGGCTATTCTCTTTATTTTATATAAGTAATATCCGATATTATAATAATTAATTATAAAAATTACTGCAAGATCTGATGCCACAAAATCTGTCTGCCCTTATTTTTCATTCATGGAAGAACGTAGAAAATGGGGAAAGCATTTTCCTCTATTTCTTTTATTAAAAAACTCAATTATTCGCCTAAAAGGCAGAAAAAGATTTGCCTCTTGACAACGTATTAGACAAAACAAAACAAAATATTTTGAGGAAACAAATCCAAAAACTTTTGTGCCTTTAATTTAATTTCATTATGCATCACTTTTTTCTTTTCTTTTCTTTTCTTTACATAGTAAAAAAAAAAAGGAGGTAGTGATAGTGATAATCTTACCGTCCTATTATGTAACAGTTGAGTTTTCGTATTCAAATATGAACATATTAGATGAACTAAACAATTAATGCTAAGTGTTATCTCGTCAGAGTAGCGCTATCGAGTACCTTGTATAGTTCCAGAAGCTGGCCTCTTCAAACACCCAGCCCGAAGAGCACACGATTAGTAGATGGGGTTTGAACTTGGGACCGTGGAATCACCAAATAATATCAATAGTGTACAAAAAAGTAGCAGCAAAACATAGGTCTCCAGATCTCTTTTTTTTCCTCTTTATTTTATATTTTATATTTTATTTTACACATTTTTGTAAATTATTAAAATTGCATATAAAATATAACTTTATTTGGTGTGAAATAATTCGTAAGTCTGCTCCCTAAATAATAATTAGGGTAATAATTCGAATGACTCACACATGCCTTCTTGTTTGATCCTATCTGGAGACATTAAACGAGTTTGGCTAAACCGAAATTGGATCGTCCAAATCCAGAATTGGCATGGATAGCTCCTAACCCAGTATATAACTGTTTTTATTGGATAGATGGACGGTTAAAGACTAGGTTAGTAATATAGACCTATTAAACCGTAACCAGTCCAAACCATTGCCTTGCTTTACTAGCCCGGATTGATCTGAACTGTCCAAATCCTATAAATTAACTGTTAGATTTTGTTGAATCAATTTAAAATTTTAAAAAATAAAAATATATTTAAAATAATTTTTTTAAAAATTTAAAAAGATAACAATTCCATGGGCCAAATTGACTTGTTTATTAATAATTTCGAGCAAATTCATATTTATATGAACCGTGACCCTTAATCGGACGACTTGTTAAGTAAATGAGCCAAACCATAACCGGGCCAAACGATTCTAGGCCTGAGACAAGCACGAACCACTCTTTTAACAATACTAATCCTAGTTACTTCTTCCTCAACCGTGCCATAATATATAGTTACTTGAGAATTTCTCGGACATGATAATGACTACATAATTTGATAGCGGTAAATATTTATTATTCTAAATTAATTTTTTTATTATAGATTATGAATTTATTATTTATATGAATAAAGAGACTGTGTAAGATATTAACGGTACGGAATTCCTTCGAACTGTCTTCTCTCAAATCATATTTTGTCAGATATCAATGCTTTCCGTGTTCATTTTATACACTAATTAAAACTTTTTAATACCTAATTTGTCCTTTATTTAATTTTAAAAAAATAACATCCAATCAATTTCTTATTAACAAATATAGACTCTACAATTTAGAA